>JAJJMA010077873.1:0-16596 GCA_023529015.1 Papaver nudicaule
CCTCTTAAAGCGTGCACCCTTGACCAACGGTATTCTCCAATTTCTTTTACATAATCCTTTAAGCTTGGTTCTTACTTACATACTCCATCTGTTTTTTAAATTCGTCCAGAGTGAATGCTTGGGCAGCATTATAAAAGGCATACGCCGCCTGGATGTCCCCATAATCTTTTAGTATATTCGCTGCATTGTAAAATACTCAGTAAATTAGCATACATTCAAATTAAAAACTAAGCTTAGAATTCACATTCAGCAGGTCGACATTCAAATAAAAGAACTAAGCAGAACAATGAGGCGAAAGTAACAAAATACTTGACAACTGTAATAGCATGTATTATAAGGTGTTGTAGTTAAATACCTCGGATATGGTATGCACAAAAAACATGACAAACTGCAGGCATTTTCAGCTCAATTTCTTTGCGCATTGGTTCTGATCTGTCTGTGCACACAACAAGATCTTGATTCTCACAAAAATCAGCCCCAAGCGCATCGTGTAGCTGCTCAAAGAACCAGGCACATGATTTATCATTTTCAGAATCAACAATGGCAAACACAAATGGGTATATTTGTTCGTTCACATCTAAGCAAACGGCTGATAGTAGCGTTCCTCCTCGGTCCCCTGAAAGATGTGTACCGTCAACGACAAAAGCAGGTCTCGAGAAAGTTTTGAATCCCTCAAGACAGACTCCTACAACCATAAAATAATACTCGAAAACATCATCCTCACTGGTTTTTATGTTTGTAATCGAACCTGGATTACTTATTTCGAGCATGTGGCTATACGGCGCGAGGCGCTGGTATGAGTCATCTGGAGAACCTTTGGTGAGTTCAACGCCCCACTGACAACCAAGCCAGGCCTGCTTGTAACTGAGTGTACGGCCAAACACATCCTTTATATCGTCTTGCATTTGGAGGGGTGTATAGTTGCCATTGATACCCTTTTCTTCCAAATACTTTCCCAAGGCTTCTTTAACCCTTTTTATTCTCTTCCCCAAGTTGCCATTCATAGAACAAGTGTGCGGACCAGTCATCTTACTGATGTACAAGTTGGGTAAATCCCTCAATTGTTTAGCCCTTAAGGAGAAATTGCAATTTTCATCTGCGCACTTCACGTGCGTATCTTTTTTATGGGATCTTGCAACTTTGTAATCAACTCCCAGCTGCAACTTCGTCATTTGCAAGGTCAAATACAGTTGTGGCTTGTTACTGAAACAAGCACCTTCGTGGATTTGTCCCATGTAATCCGTAACGAATGTTCCTGAACTACATGGTTCTGTCTTCGGAATAAAACAAAATTCATCAAGAGGATCACTGACTTCATCAAGAGGAGAACTGACTTCATATTGTGGAGCATCTTTATCAACCATTTCTATTAACTCTTGAGGAGACTGGGGTCTGTTTACAACCACTGGAGGAGGCTGGGGTTAGAGGGGTGTAAGAGGCTGGGGTTAGAGGAGTCTCGACCTTGAATCTGCGTTCGGTCACTCTCGGCTCTGGAGTAATTGGAAGTTGACTCTTGGCTTCAGATTTAACAATGAAAATACTGGGCACCGCCTTATCCGTACAATAAAATTTCATCGCTGCATCTCCAGTAATCTTAAACATCTTTCTTTTTTCCGTAGCGTCAACAAATAGAAGGCCATATGCATCAAAGTTAGGTCCCATATCGAATCCATCTAGACTTTTTGCAGCGTTCTTCAGGTCGTCGAGATTGAATGGATCAGTTAAAACCACAGGTTGCATGACGCCTTTGTAGTCATCGTGACCTTTATTGACAACCCAATAACCGTTGTAGTGTATTAAAGCATGTCTGCTGCCACTTGTTTCACCAATCTCCTATTATGCAACAGAGTAGAAATAAAATTAATATCTAAAACGTAAATTAAGACAGACTCAGCATGTAAAATCAAATATTGGACGACTACTACTACTCGCCCCAATTCCATAAACAGTAACCTAAAACTAAGTTATGACAAACTTGGGCAGATATAGCTCCAAACTAAGAATGAGCCTGATGGCAAGCTTACCCCCCTTAGTAATAGACATTGACTCCATTGTGAGAGTTTTCTGTCAAACTTCAATATAATTGGGTCCCAAATACCTAACGAATAACTTGAAGGATTATGAGCTTAGGACTACTGAGAATGATCTCAGTTTTCCACAATATTTCTTGCAGAAACTTCTCAGACTCTGATTCACTAAAGTTAGCATTGCATTCTCCATTAAGACTAACTAAGTAAGTCAGTAACCTAAAATTCCCAATTTCATAGACACTATCAAAAGCAAGCAGTAACCTAAAATTCCCAATTTCATAAATTGCAATTCCCAAATTCATATAACATTAACATGTTTATAACAACATACGATTTGGGCAATTCCCAATTCCCAATTTCATAACAGCATACGATTTGGGCAAAAACAAACCCCAATTTCAGAAACCCTAAATTAAAGACTGAATCATGTTTATAATCTAACATAAATAACAAAACATCACGCGGGTCAGTCAATTTAACAAAATCAAAGAAATCAGTAAGTTAAGGGTTTCCATTACTCACTGGTTTTTTCATCGTACACTAATCCTCTCAACAAAACAACACCGTCAATGGAAGCTTCTCTGAACCTAAGTATCACACTCTCCCTCTCGATCTAACTCTGTCTATCAATTTCTTTCTCTCCCACTTTTTTTTTTCGTCTGTAGAAGGAGGAGTCGAAGAGAGTAGAAGCTTGAGAGTGGAGGATGAGTGAAGAAGAAGCAGATTTTGAGGGAAGAAGTAGATTCACCAGTAGGGGTGTACCGGTGTAAGAGAAGTGTAAAACAAAAAATACTGGATTGTGTACACAATTTACAACATATTGTGTGCACAATATTGTTGGATTACTGGATTGTGTACACAATTTTAAACATATTGTGTACACAATATTGTTGGATTATCTATTATTTTAATACTAATTATTGCACCGACAAATTAATTAAACCGTAATAAACTCAAATTTTGGACTTCTGGGATTGTGTCCACAATATGGGTATATTGTGTACACAATATGGAAAACCATATATTGTGTACACAATATATGGTGCACAATCTTGAATAAGACAAACTTCAAATATTGTGCACCATATGAATAGTACTGAAAAATAATAATAATAAATTTATTGTGTAGGAGACAAACGTCATAAACTGAAAAGGCAAGGACAAAAATGTCCAAAACTGTAACTTTTCGCTACTTTTGGAAGGGGTGATATTTTCGGTAATTAAACTTGTAAGTAGGCTACTTTTGGGAAAAAGCCCCAGAAGAAGCTTGGCGCACCGACTTTCATCCCAAGGATATTCTGCCCATACAAGCAGAAAGATGCTCGATAATACGCAAAGAAATATTTGACATACCAACTATATGATCCTCATCTGAAAAGGCCGACAAATGAATTGCATCCAGTTATGAGTCCATGGCCTTTCAGCAAGTGGGGTTTGAATATTGTTGGCCCATTTCCAGCTGCACCTGGGGGCGTCAAGTATTTTTTATTTGCAATTGACTATTTCACCAATTGGGTTGAAGCTGTGGCATTGGTAAGAACGGAAGCAGTACACGTCAAAAATATATTTGGGATAATATAATATGCAGGCTTGGCATACCAACAACAATCATTTCCGACAATGGGGAACAATTCTATTCAAAAACAATCAAACCTCTTTATGAAGGACTGCATATCAAATACAAATTCTCCACTCCATATTATGCACAGAGTAAATAGAAAGCTGAGGCAAAAAATAGAGTAATCCTTGATAACCTCAAGCGGACGCTAGACAAAGCTAAGAGAAGATGGATAGAGTTCTTACCAGGAGTCTTGTGGGCGTACATAACAACATCGAGGCGGTCAGCTGGAGTAGCTCCATTCACACTGGCATACGGGATAAAAGCAATAGTACTGGTAGAGCTACTCTTCCCTAACGTTCAGTGTATGAAGTTTCAATACAATAAAAAAGTCAAAGAAAGAAAATTCCATCCAGGCGAGCAACTACTACGAAAAACCCGACCCAGTATGCCAACAAAGGAAATTGGGTGCTAACTAGGAAGGCACATACCTAATTGATAGACCTGCCGGCGGGGGTGCATACTGGCTGAAGAAATTTGACGCTATTATTGAATCAAATGGATTGGATCGATTCACATGAATCAGGCAATACACTTCATCTGAGGTATGCCTAAAGTCTATATCCTTACTATTTATTAAAATTTAACAATGCACAACATTGGTCAGAGGCGTTAATAGTAACCCGCGCGTGACTATCATAAAACTTGGCTGGGCTCAGAGGTGTTGACAAAATCATCCCTCGCGTGATCTTAGTCAATCTTTGTGCGAGTTACAGAGCAGCTAAACCGGTATTAGCACGAGCTCAAAAAAAGCAAAGGACCACTTCTCAGGGGCATTGAGAACTCACTCAGGGCATTGAGAACCCGTTTCTATGGGCAATAGGATGCCAATTTATCCATGATAATGAGACCCAAGTTCCAGGGCAGTGGAATTCCACTCAGGGCAATGAGAACCCTCTCATATGGGAATAGGACGCTAAGTTATCCATGATAATGAGGCCCCAGTTCAAGGGCAATGCAACCCCACTCAGGGTAATGAGAACCCTTTCCTATGGGTTATATGCAAAAAAATAAAATAATAGGAAGTGTTTTTTCAACTAAGAAATAAGCAGAAGATCCTAACAAGTACACAGAGGACCATTTAATAACAAAGAAAAAGAATTTGCTGGTGTGATGATTCTGGTGTTGGAGCGGGAGCGAAGAGGAAAAGAAAAATGATAAATCATTTGCATAAAGAAGGTTTACTAAAGATCACATGAAGAAAAAAACACAGAACAAGAAGATTAAATGACAATATGAAGAGTCATTTAGATTGTTAAACATCACCTATCACGCTTGGAATTCCGGAGCAGGTGTGATGTTTCATAACCATCTAAATGGCGAGAATCACGTCTCAGTATAAATGACGTCATCAAAGCGTCAATCGAGGTATACACATGTAATCTTGCATCAACATAAGCACAACGACTCGTACTTCATGCAAACAAGGTGCCAACTTCCTAAACAGTGAGTGCAACGACGTTGTCACAACGCACATAAAACGCCTAGCAACAACAACAGGCGTACATGGCTTACAAGTTATGATATATTCTTTCATCTAGTTTCAACGACGGTAAAATTCAGACCACAACAACAAGTGCAACCTTGTTCGCAAGTAGGTTACTCATGTAACTTCAACAAGCAGCTGGGGGCGTCTGAGTACAATCTCGAGACAATTGATTCTAGGATATTCTTCTTAACCCATCAAGTGGAAACAAATTCATGTACAAGATTTGAAATTGCATATGAAGATTTCTCAGACTTTTGACAACATTATTTTTCAGCAACAACTCATGCAATTCTAGCAAAATACCAGTGGCCTGCTAATCTGAAACGGCCATTGGAGAGAGCTTATTACAACATCAACGACTCCTTTACCAATAATATATGTTACTGTATGGCTAAATTCCAGTGGCCTTTCAAGTTGAGATTACAAGAGCAAGAAATTAACATCGGCTTAGGGGCGTTAGGGCTCCATGTCGACACGACAAACGGGCGGTACAATTTCTTAACCTATCGACGAGTCGAAAGGTTAGGGTGGGGTGGGGTGTGGGGTGGTGGGGTGGTGGTTGCTGGTCTTGTTTGTGGGGTTGGGGGGGGGGGTGGGGATGTTTGTACCATATACTTTGCTACATAAGGTCCAGCAGTTTCTAGCCCGATAATCCTAACCAAGTAAGAATTATGCTTTTGGGCTGAAGTATGGGTTTATGGGAAGCCCAGTCTGCAAATACCTTATACATGAAATGGTTGAATACATTGTATCTCCATAAAGGGATGAATCTGTTACTAACCAAGGCCAAGTACATATTCAAATTTGAATGAAGAAATTAATCTGGACAATTATAGGTCTGGATACAATATCATCCCAAATATAGGGGATG
Organism: Papaver nudicaule; assembly: GCA_023529015.1. NCBI lineage: Eukaryota > Viridiplantae > Streptophyta > Magnoliopsida > Ranunculales > Papaveraceae > Papaver > Papaver nudicaule. The sequence goes on from JAJJMA010077873.1 coordinate 6,009, forward strand.
CATATAATTAATTATTGGATTAAATACATTTATGCTATCCAGATACATAAATGTACGCAATTGGCCCAGGTACATGCCTTAATGAATCTAGGAGATTATGGATCTAGGTTCATGTCACCTATTACCTATAAATAGAGGTGGATATCAAACTCAAAGGCACACATTCACTAATCCTTTTTTCTCTATAAAAACCTGTAGTGAGCTCTTACTTAGGCATCGGAGTGTCCTTGCAGGTACCCACCCTCATCATCAATCAATTATGGAGAGTTAAAGTCACAGAAGAATCAAAGATCAGAATCATCAGTTACGAATTCCGACTGTCAGAAATTTATCATCAAAACACGAATCTCGAGGATTGTTGCGGAAACATATTTTGTACAACATCTTTTGGCGCCGACTAAGGGTAGAAAAGGAATCTATACAATTAAAAAGATCACATGGCAACATCACAAATCAGTGAGAATGGGGGGAATGGGGATGCAAACGCCAGATTGCAGAGAACTCAAAGTGTTGTTGAGCAGTCGTTCGAACAAGTAGAAACTTCACTATCACAACGATCAACTCCGCAAGAACTTATCCCCATTGTTGGAGCAGAGAAAATCGTTGGGTACGTTATCCATCTTCTCCTTTAATTGAAAACAAAATTTTGAATCATTCTCCAAGACCGGTAGGTCGTGAAACCGCAATGTTGAGCTCGCGCCTCAGTCTTACTGCCAACAAAGGCTTCCGATTAGCTTCGCGTGTTAAGCATGTCGACAGAGCCCAGTCAACAACGGTGGACTTAAACCTACAAGAAAAATGGCAAGAGCTGGAAAAACAAAATATACAAGTGAAGAATGCACTGGGAAAAAGGCTACAAATTCCAGACACCCACCGCTTTGAATGAGAAAGACCAGACCAATGTGTTCCATGGAAGATCGGCGAGCGCATCGGGAACGGGATGATCACAATAAGAGTTATGAATCTCCAAGAATACACCCTGCAAAAACATTCGGCGGAAAAAAGACTTAAACCTTCACTCACGAGTCTAACCGAAATTCAGGACCAAGCCGTTTGCATCCCATCAAACTAGTACGATATATGAAGTGGCTAGCAAATATCGTAGCAGTCCCAAAGAAGAATGGTAAAGTTAGAGTTTGGATTGTCTTCACTAACTTGAACAAGGATCACAGATATCGTTGATGCTACGTCAGGCTATGAAATATTGTCCTTTATGGATGGATACTCAGGTTATAACCAAATACCATTGTATAAAGATGACCAAGAACATACTACATTTGTAACTGATAAATAAGTTTATTGTTAGGTCGTTATGCCACTCGGTCTGAAAAATGCGGGTGCTACTTATCAATGTCCGATGAACGAAATGTCCAACGATATGATTGAAATACCGTCAAAGTCTACATCGACGATATGTTAGTAAAATCCAAGCAAAAATTGTGTCATTTCTTGGATCTGAAGAGAACATTCGAGCGACTGAGACAATTTGAGATAAAGCTAAATCCCGCCAAGTGTTTATTTAGACTCACATCTCTAATCTTTTTCTCTCTATAAAAACCTGCAGTGAGCTCTTACTTACTTAGGTTCATATCCGTTTAACCTTTGCTTGTTGATAAGGCAAATCTTCTAAAAACTTGTGCATGCTTAAAAGCCTGCTAGATTGCATCTTTAAGTAGGGTGTTCACCTCAATTTTCCCAAAGACATCGAAAATCTCCTAATTTTGTTCCATCTTCTAAGAATTAAGCACGTAAAAGGAAAAGATGGAGGAACGTTATTAGTTTCCTTTTATTAGCCTTGTTGTAAAATGTAAAATTTAGGTACGAACCTCATCGTGATTCACTTGTTCAGGGTCATGTTCCACCACAGACTAATTTTCCTTCTCTCGTATATGAGAAATTGTTCAACTTCACCATTTTTAAGAGTTATCATATGAGAATATATATCAAGTTTCTATTGTGTGTTCATGTTGTGGAGTCTATGACTAGCTACACTAGTACACAAATGATCATTTAAGACGGTTTTGTACAGTGTCCGTATGTATTCAGACACTTCCAAAAAAAATGGCCGGAGCGTGTCGAGTGTTGACGTGTTTTATATCCCTTATCGCTACTTTGGCTTAAGAGTGTCAGTATAAGGATTAACGGACATGGCCTTCCCAACCACCCGTCGCACAGAGATGGAAAATTTTCCCAATTCTAGTGGCAATACGGGTCTCATTAGACACTTGTAATCACTCAAACCGTCGTAAAGATCATCTAAAACACGCAATAATATCATTCTGAGTGTCCGTTGTATACCTTTCAGACTCCAGAAGTATTTTGAACCGTCGTAAAGATCATCTAAAACACGCAATAATATCATTCTTAGTGTCTGTTGTATACCTTTCAGACTCCAGAAGTATTTTGAACCGTCGTAAAGGTCATTTAAAACACGCGAAAATATCATTCTGAGTGTCCGTTGTTTACCTTTCAGACTCCTGGTACCATTCGAACCGTCGTAAAAATCGTTCATGGACACGCAAAATATAATTACAAGTGTCTATTCTATACACTTTCAGACTCTTAGGATAATTTGAACCGTCGTAAAACATCATATAAAAGACGCAAATATTAGTCCGAAGTGTCTATTCGATACCTTTCAGTCTCTTGGTATCCATTTGGACCGTCGTAAAATTCATATAAACGACGCAACATATTAGTCCCAAGTGTCTGTTCTGTACCTTTCAGACTCTTGGCGTCAGTAATACCGCGGATGCATATTGATAACAGACACGCGAATGCAATATCCGAAGCAGGGTTCCACCGTACGATGTCAATAAACTGTTCTCTGATGATGGAACATCAGCCGTCCAGATACAAGCATTCTCAGCCGTCAGAAAAGATGCATTTTGCACCGTCCACGTGGTATTATCTGAGCCGTTAATTTCCTGGAAATATTTCGGATCTGGAGCCATACACGTGTCGCTAGATCTGCGGGAGATGATGGAATTTTAGCCGTTTAGATTGATACCTCTGTAACCATCCACGTGGCTGGGTAAACGGTTTTTTTGCCATGTCCCGGGTCGGGTGATAAGAATGGTTATTTACCGATACCAGCCGACCCGGACGGGTCATCCAGGGGAATATTCATGCAATTAAATTAATCTGGAAATTCATATTATTAATAATTTTTGTTTGTTTAACTCGGCTCTAGGAGTTTGCAAAAGAAAATATTACAGACCATGCATTTATCATCTTAAACACTAGTTCTTTAGTTTTTTGGATGGAGACTCCAAATGATGTTCTTCCGGTAGTGATAGCATCCTTGCTACGTTCCTCCTATTCTTTGGTTTGCCGTCTGGAGGAGTTTGATATACCCTGCGAGCCCTAAGAGACCTTTTCTTCTGTTGTGTTATCTCCATTGGATGTTTGAAACCTGCTATACGACTGTCTTCATGTTGACAGGCGCGACAGGCTTTTGATTGCTCCACATCCTGTGACTCATTCAGTAATTCCTGCGTCGAAGACAAGATATTGTCGGCTCCTGGTCTCATCAGAGAAACTTCAGCTGTTTGCGTCTCAGGCATATCCAAGGAGACCCACTCTCTTGGCCAAGCAATGGCCTTTCCAAGTGCCTTCTCTAATATTTTAATACTTCCAGTCCGTACGGGTAAACGGTAGGTAGGCATTAATACTTCATCAATGAGGACTCTGTGGCAATCAACATCTTCATTTGTTGCAGGTAACACCTTTTTTCTCAGTAATTTGAATGCTCTACCTCGAGCAACAACATTTGGATTGGAACCTGACACTCCTGACCAGATCTTGCATTTTACACCCTGCGGAAATATGTGCAATATATAGGAACATCAACAATATTTATTCAAGTAACTGTACAAACAAAAAAAAAAACTTACCCCCATATTTGGCGCGGATTGAGATTCAGTACTCTGAGATTCCAACTGTGAACCTTGTGCATTTGTTGTCTCCTTGCGCTGCCCAGATTGAGACTCCTTTCTCTGAGATCCCCTTCCAGTTGGTAGAACATTTGCTCTTTTTATCTCCTTGATTTGCCCGGATTCAAATTCTTTTCTCTGAGATACCTTTGCATCAATATAGTAGTACGTGGTAAGTAAATTTCATGCAACATATATTCCGGAAACAAAATGGAATCCATCAGTCATGACTCAAGTGAAAACACAAATAAAATTATTTTCCCTCGACAAACGAGCCAAGCAACTAACCTTGGTACTGAAGATTATATGAGATTTTGGCCAGTCGACGAAAGCGCCAGTCGCTTCTCCCAGATTATCACAACCCATATCGGCTATGGGTAAACTGAGTTTCTCCTCTAACACTTCATCAACCTGCACTAAATTGCAAACAATCTTCTGCTCTTTTCCCCCACCAACCTGAACGGTTTGCACAGTTTCCCTTTCGATATAAGCCCCACCTCTAGCAACAATTTTTTCCTTTTCTTCAGAATAAAGGCTGCATGGTATACCCTGCAGATATACATGGCATATGAATAACATAAGAGAAAATACCAAAACAAAAAAAGATTAAAATGACTGGAAAAGAGAACATATATTAACTCTTCCAAATATGCCACTCTCAAATCCCTGATCTGGTACAAAAGATCTTCCTGTTTTCTTTTTTTGTGTACGTTCCCCAGTTTTCTTGAATGATTTTCCTGCTGGTATTGTCCTCTCGAGATGTGGATTTAAACGCTCCCCAGTATTGCATCGATCGGAACTGTTGCTCTGATCTGGAGATCCTTGTGAAAAGGATGGGAGACTTGGAGTATTATGCAGTACAGTAACCACAGCCCTCAGGCAAGTAATTACTTCAGTCAGTATATCAGCCATTAATCCTGCCTGCACCGCTACTTCCATTTCCCCAATCTCTTGATCCTGAAATGGTTTCGCTTTGATCTAGTAATTATGAAAAACATGTAAGGATGTACGGAAATACAGATAACGATACGTAGGAGCGACCATGTGGATGAAGCTCCTACATCCCTTTGATCATCCCGGTAACAAGAGAAAATGTCGAGTAAACTAAGACTAAGGTTAAACACCAACAAATTTATCCATCTGTTATTTTGCAATTTATCTGCGGCCAATTATCCCCTGAATCTACTAAAGTTCCCAAGTTATTAGGTAAGAGTACAAAACCCATTGGGACTGCATATATGAGACACAACTCTCCATTTCTTGCAGACGGCTTAGCATGGAAAATAAACCCGAAGATCAATTGACCAGCCAGGGTTGACGATGCCAGATATATAGAGCGGTGTATAATAAGACAGTGGACTTACTAACCGGCGAAACAAGAAAAAAGAATAAAAAGTAAACCCAGGTTGACAGCAATCCATGACTAAACAAGTGAAACAACTCTTGAATACTAACATCTGATTATATGGTATCAAAAAAACAAAGCTTCTATGGCAATATATGTTGAAGAATGGAGTCTAAAGATTTTTAGTGCATTATGGGAAATCTGGAAGCAGAGATGCACATGTGTCAGATGAAGCCTAATGTTACTGAGACAATAAGAAGAATACAACTTTCAATGAGATGAACAGTATATCCTTTTCAGTTTAATCTATCAAAAAATTATTTGCATAAAAGAAAACTAAGAAAAACACACACACACACACACACACACAAAGATATAGTAACATCGTTTGTATTCAATCGTGAATAGGTTGCAGAAACAATACCATATGCCCTATTCCCATCGGTCCTGCCTTTCTAGACACTTAACCCTAGAACATCATTTTGATACACCAACCCTTATTGAAAACAGCCTATGATTATCAGATCTCTTCAAAGCAAAAAAAATAAAATAAATAAAATAAACGAGTTCTTTCCTTCAAAAGATATTAAAAGCAACATCATGCATAATACAAAATGAGATAAAACATGACTGATATTAAATCGAGAATGGGTTAAAGGGATTATACCAGTATAAGAACCAGCCAGAGAAGAGATGAATCCCTGTGAAGAAAACGAGTTAGGAGTAGACTTATGGTTTGAGAAAAAGATAAATCTAGTTTTAATATCAGTTTTAATAACCGAATGGAGAATAAAGTAAAACTTAACTTTAAAATGGAGCCAAAACAGGGCGGGAATCATCCCGCTCTAAGAATTTTCGTTTGATTTTCATACCGCCAAAAAAAATTGGATTAAAATTTGGGGTGATTTTGATCTTCCGAGAAAGTTTCAAGATCTCGTGTAACCAATATGGTTAGTTTCCGCAAATAATTTAGAGAGAATATTGGGTGGTTATCTCCATTAAATTTGGGGAATTTGTTTCCCAGCATATTGATATACACTTCCCTAATATTTCTAACAATTTTCACTAAATTTTGGCAACAAATTAGGAAGATCCATAGGAACTTTGAATTTTTGGTTTGTAACCGCAAGACACCACCTTGTTTGATTCAAAAAAAAAAAAACCGCATGACACCAAATAAAAAGAAAAAAACCGCAAGATATATGAAATGCAGAGACACACATACAGGGCCCAATACTCATGAAGGCGAACATGTCAGACATATTGGGCCAGAATCATGCAAGCCCAAGTAGTTGCTGAAAGTCGCAAAAGGGAGCCATCATAGAGGTTTGTGAAATGCAAGAGTTTTAGGGGGAAAGAGCTGTCAAACGGTCCACCGGAGTTTGACAGTTCAACTTGGTCGTGTTATCCTGAATCACTTGATCCGTGTACATCGTAGTGTGTTAATGCAGAAGGTCGTCTCACTCAGGACAGAAGTTATAATTTGATCAAGGTTCTTCAGACAAGCATTGGAAGATTTCAAGCAACTCCAAGCATCGCTAGAAGTTGGTTTTCACTTTCAACTCCACAAATCCACCACTGAAGTGTGTTTCTCTAAACACATTAGATACTTCGGAGCGCCTATGGAGCTACCTCCAACTCCCGCACACCACACTACAAGGATACTGACATGCCAACCAATGCAAAGAACTAGAGAATGCTATTTATATATGTGTGCCTATGAGGTTGGGATGTTCACAAAAACTTCCGAAACTTAAAAAATCCTTTGTACTGGTTTACAAAATAAAATAAAATGAAATGAATACAAAGCAAGAAAAAAGTAGGTCACAATTTGTGGATAAATCTGATATGAGTGGGGCTCATAAATGTGATCGTCACCCGCTAAACAATTCGGACTACTCCACATTGAGTTTTCTAACACAACGAAGTAAAACCATCCAATATTGCTAAATTGTGAAATTTGAGCCATATTGGATAAAACATTGTTTCTTTAGCTTTTTGCATGGTATCTCTAAATAAAAAACAGTCTTTTCAAACAAGAACATTAAATAACATAAGAAAATGTGCACCAAGAAGCAATTTCCAACTCTCAATGGGTATATCAGTACTTCTGCATCATTTGAAGACTGCTAATTTCATGCACATGCAAGTGCTTTCTTGGATGCTTGGGGTCAGGATTTACTCCAAAGCCTTTCAGTGATACATTCAGCGCCATGTGAGGTACAATGTGAAGGTATGGACGACGTAATGCTTCTTCACATCGAGACTTCCAAATAACCAGGTTAGTTTTAGCGTCCAAATCATAACGGCATAGACGTTTGCAATTCAGTGTAATTCGCCACAGCAACACGCTGTTCTTACCAAGTGCAATAGGCACATAATGTAACAGCTGCTCTTCCTTCTTTCCCAATTCAATGCTGCACTGTTTCACCCATTTCCTTCCGCTGCATCTGGTATGTCCTCTAAAACAGTTTCTTTTCTCGAGCAACCACCAACGCAGAGTTATGTCGCCTCTATGCTGGCTCGTATAGTACAAACATAGAGACAGTCCAATTTGGGCTAACCCCAGCCCGTGAATGGGTTTTCCCTTCTTAAAGATCTTGATTGGGGGTGGTGATACTGTTTCGAGTTTCTCAGTTTGCAAATCGAAAGATACAATACATAATTTCCTTCTGTTCTCGAGCCAAAATATACTTCCATGTGCAAATATACCAGACGATTCACGTAGTCTGTACTGAAAGTCGTCTTTGTTCCTCCAACCCCTACCATCGCCAAGAGTGTACACTTGGATGACTTTCCCATAGGTTCTCACAACTTTATATTCACCAGTAGACTGACAGTACCCGAATCCTGCCTTCATTTCATGAAAATGTGGAGAAGGATATGGGTGTTTGGGTACGTGGAGGTACTCACCAGTTGATGGATTCATAATATAAACTGGATCATTACTGTGTGGTATTCCAAAGCATACCAGCCCATTGCATGAGCCAATAATATATGGGCAATTCATTTCTGTACTGCGATATCTTGATCTTAAAACTGGTTCTGGGCCGATGCTACCGACTTGTTCATGGTTGATTTGTTTTGGCATTAAAAATACATGTAGACAGTAAGGCGTAGTGGAGGCCGCAAATAAGAGACCCAATCTGTTTTCACCAAGCACTACCTGCCATTCCTTGCACACGGATTTGCAGTCGAGAACACTTTTTGATGTTGGTAGGGAAGACAGGATTTTAGTAATGATTTCCGAGGGGAGCCTATTCATGCTTCTGAAGTCCTGCAGTATTACACCGAGACAAATCATCATTTTTCGCTTTACGCAGTTGTGGATGCAGAAATATTTCTAGGGTAATATTAAATGGCTAGTTAACTAGAGACAGGCACAAAACAAAAATGGTGAATAAAAATGATGAATAAAGATGGTTGTAGGAAACCGTAGTTGGTTACCTGGATCTTGCGGAGGAATCTTTCAAACGGTGCTCTAAACCTTTTGTATATTTTAAAATCTCTTTCATTGCTGTTATCGGGGTGTTCTTCGTGCTCGATAAGCATATTATCCAAAAAGTCATCACCTGCCATAACTTACACTGTGTGCGTACAACAAAGGTAGGAATATGAGCTCGGATGGATTAAGTTCTAAAAGAAGGTTCACAAAACAATTTGTGTTGAAACTCTTGCAACAATTAAAAAGCAAATTTTAGATGATATGAAATGAACCATTTTTGCTTGATATCAAGAAAAAACCATGGTAAAAAAGAAATGAATGATTCTACCAAATCATAGCTAAACCTAACAGGGAAAGCACCACATGCAAAAACAGTATCTAAACATATTAGCAAAAGTACCATTGATTCATATAACTTAACCCTAAAACATTATTTTGATACAAGAACCGGATTGAAACAGCCTATATATGATTATCAGTTATTAGTTTAAAAAAAATACAGATTATTTCCCTTAAAATATATTAAAATCAACAACATGTATAATACAACATGATATAAAACATCACTCGTATTGAATCGAGAATGGGCTAAAAAAATAATACCAGTATAAGAACCAGCCTGAGATAAGGGATGAACCACTGTGAAGAAGATGAGTTAGGAGTAGAGTTGAGGTTTCAGAAAAGATAAATTGAGTTTTAAAGTAAAACTGAACTTTAAAAAGGAGCAAAAACAACAGGCGGGAATTATTCCGTTCTTGGAGTTTTCGTTCAACTTTCAACCCGCCAAAAAGAAGTTTTTGGTTGAAATTTTGGGGGGTTTTAAATTTCGAATTATTAAGAGAAAGTTTCTGGATCTCGTGTAACCAACAATGGTTAGTGTCCCTAAATAAATCAGAGAGAATATTATATTTGGTGGTTATCTCCATTAAACTAGGAAAGAAGATGAATTTAGAATTTATTTGTGAGAAATTGATTTATAATAAACCAAAAAAATGATGAAGATTTACTAATTATTTCTCCTAAAAAATCTTAGGAAATACTTATATTTTGTTACATTACCAAATTAACATAGAACAGAAATGGAAATTGAAGCTTGAATTTTGGTTATAACAAAACTTGACATGTGTCGCAACACTATTGGGTTGACACATTTGGCACATACAATTTGTGGCACAGACGATACTCGCCCAGGTACACACTTCCCTAATGTATTGCGCAGGAAGAAACAATACAACTCTGAATGGGTGTATCAATTTTTTTGATAAGCAGAACAAATTCATTGATGATTAAACAACTACCAAGTTTTGATCTTTTGCTAACACATTACTTGCTAAGGAAGGAAAATTATAAGAGCAATCTAGGAAACACTTAGACCTCCTACAAACTTAGAGATGCCATCTGCTACCTGGTTATCATCTCGACTAACAACAGATAACTGACAATAATCAAAAGCAGCACTTAGAGAAAGTATTACATATATGTTTTCCCAATGAACCTAGTTTGGGCCACAAGTTAATGACTGAATAACAAGTTTCCCATTGGGTATATAAGTACTTCCGCATCATTTAAGACTCCAAACTTCATGCACATGAAAGCTCGTTGTTAGATGCATATCATCACAACAGGTGTCAGGTTTTGCTCCAAGGCCTTCCAATGATACATTCAGCGCCATGTGAGGAACTATGTGAAGGTATGGATCAACTGTATCTTCACGTCTAGACTTCCAGATAACCGGGTTATTTTTTGTTTCCAAATCGTAAAGACAAAGACGTTTGCTCGACATTGAAATTCGCCACAACAGGACGCTGTTCTTACCCAGTGCAATAGGTTCATAATATAACAGGTCCAGTTCCACCCTTCCCA
>JAJJMA010077875.1:0-11703 GCA_023529015.1 Papaver nudicaule
AACTCAATATGTGAAAAAGGTGAGAATCATTGTTTCTGGTTTAACTGGATTAAAATGTACCAATAGAATCTTATCTGTCTGTTCCTCAAGTATTTGAGTTTGTTTGTTTTGTTGTTATTTTTGCCGGAATTTGAAATGTTGGTTTTGTTTCTTCCTCGCGAACCAATTCTTCCATTCATCGAAAGCCCTTGGCAGACCACTTCTCCAAACCGGGCAGAGCAACAAACCAAGGTTCGGATTTTCACTTGTGGGGCACGTGGTGGTAGTGGGCCAAGGCATAATCTACTCCGTCGAAAACAATAAAATCTGAACGGCCAGATCTGATCCCACCGTTGGATTGTTTTTTCGACGGTGGGAGATTACAAAGACAAAGGCTTCCTCTTTATATAATATTGATGAGTTCAGCTACTTCTATACCGACAGATAACTCTAAGCAAACTGGTTTAAAGTCCATGGGGACTAATAACGAAGGTTTAGTCACTACTATGGTGGGTAGAGATTGTTCTCTAATCTTATAAATTCCCCACAGACAAACCAATGTTGTTGCCATGGCGAGAGTGGCAGCTATGACAATTCTTCGAAGCAGCTTTCTGTTTGTAGGGCTGGTGGTGTAGGTGGAGCACCGTCCCCAAACAGCAATGGTCTTGTCGAATGTGTCAGGGGTCATTCTTGGTAGAATTAGGAATTGTATTCGAAATGGAAATGAACAAAGTAAGCTTCCATTAATGGAGCTGAACAATTACAGAGAAAACTCAAAAAGAGTTATGAAATCTTACAACCGACAAAGAAAGAGAAACAGATATTTAACTGAAACAGAAAACATAAAACAGCCGTACAGACAGGCTGGAGACAGGCTGTCAACCCAACTGATAGCCGTCAGATGATAGGTGAGATGTAAAGGTCAGGATCTGTTTCTATTAGCCCCCCGTAAATTGAAAGGGGCTGTAAGAACTTTCAATTTGTCTCTTAGATAACAAAATCTAGGACCAGATAAACCTTTAGTGAAGATATCAGCCACTTGATCCACAGTGGAAATGTATGAAACCTGCAAATTCTTGGCTTGAACTAGTTCTTTCACAAAATTGAAGTCAATTGCCAAATGCTTCATTTTGGAGTGAAAAACAGGATTGGAGGAGTATGCAATGTTGCTCTTGTTGTCACAGTAAAGAACTGGAGAAGAAAGAAGAAATACATACAGCTCCTGTAGCAACTTGCAAAGCCAGATAACCTCAGCTGCTGAATTAGCCAAACTCCTATACTCAGCTTCTGTAGAAGATCTAGCAACTGTAGACTGTCTCTTGCTAGACCAAGAAACTGGATTAGCACCAAAGAAAACACAGAAACCACCAGTACTTCTTCTTGTGTTAGGATCACCAGCCCAATCAGCATCACTGAATCCATGTATTGTTGTTAGTCCTTTGGTAAACAAAATCCCATAGTCAATAGTGCCTTTCACATACCTCAGAATCCTCTTAGCTGCCGTCAAATGATCAGTGGTTGGAGCTTGCATGTGCTGACAAACTTGATTGACTGCATATCCAATCTCAGGTCTAGTCCAAGTTAGGTACTGAAGAGCACCAACAAGAGACCTATAAGTAGATGGATCAGAGAGCTTAGTTCCAGAAGAGTCAAGTAACTTGTAACTCAATGGAACTGGAGATGTACAAGGCTTAGTTCCAGCCATATCAAATCTTTCTAGTAGATCCAGAATATACTTTGTCTGACACATAAACAATTGAGACTCATTCCTCTTGACTTCAAGTCCCAAAAAATAGTGAAGATCACCCAAATCTTTAATTGGAAAATGAGTTTGCAGTTGAGAGATAAACTCTTTGCAGTATGAACTGGATGTACCTGTGAGAATAATATCATCAACATAAACTAGACAGACTGTTAGTCTTGTACCAATTTTCTGCACAAAGAGAGAAGTATCAGCTGTTGATGGCTTGAACTGATAAGATAGAAGGACATTCATAAGCTTGTCATACCAAGCTCCTGGAGCTTGCTTCAGGCCATAGATGGACTTATTCAGTTTACAGACATAATCAGGGTGTTCAGGGTCTACAAAACCTGGAGGTTGAGTCATGTAGACCTCCTCTGCAAGATCACCATGCAAAAAAGCATTGCTGACATCTAGCAGTGTGATAGACCAACCAAAGTTAACAGCCAGAGAAAGAATAACTCTAATGGTGGTTGGTTTAGCTACAGGGCTAAAAGTATCAAAGAAATCAACACTCTCTCTTTGATGAAAACCCTTAGCAACAAGTCTAGACTTCTCAATTGATGTTGTTCTGTCAGGATTTTGCTTTGTCTTGAATACCCACTTACAACCAACTAAGTTTTGACCATCATAAGGAACCTTAGTCCAAGTATTGGCTGCTTCTAGAGCATCATTTTCTCTCTTCATAGAAGCTTTCTATTTTGGCAGTTTAATTGCTTGACTGGAACAAGTTGGAGTAAAGGAATCATTACCTGCAAGCAGCTCAGCTGAGAGTGAGTATTTGGTTGAGTAGACTTTTGGTTTAAATATACCAGCTTTGCCTCTTGTCACCATAGTATGTGCATTCTCTGGAAGAGTATCAAAGATAGATGGCATAGTCTGTGAAGCAGTAGCATTAGAAGAAGAAACTGAGGAAGACTGCAAATCTAGAGATGAAGCAGTTGATGTAACAGTATCAGTGACAACTGATGTAGGTTGTGATTCAAGATGTTGAAGAACATGAATAACTTCAGCATCAGTTGGTGCAGAAATAACCTTGTCTGAAATCTTGGAAACATGTGTTTTCAAAGGAAATATTGTCTCATGAAACACAACATGCCTGGAAATGTAAACTTTCCCTGTTGATAATTCAAGACATATGTACCCTTTATGCATTGTGTTATATCCAATGAAAACACAAGTACTGCTTCTTGGTTGTAGCTTGTGAGAAGTATAAGGTCTTAACCATGGATAGCACAAACAACCAAATGACTTGATGAAAGTGTAATTTGGTGCAGTATTAAACAAGACTTGAAATGGAGATACATTACCAACTGCTCTAGCTGGAAGTCTGTTGATGACATAGTTAGCAGTTGTGAGAGCATCAACCCAATAAGATGCAGACAAGCCTGACTGAAGTAGAAAAATTCTGCCAACATCAACTAAGTGTCTATGCTTAGATTCAGCCACTCCATTTTGCTCTGGAGTGTGTGGACATGAGACCTCATGAGTAATACCACAACCAGAGAGAAAAGAAGACAATTCCTTATTAAGAAACTCTCCACCATCAGTTCTGATTACTATAATGGAATGATTAAATTGTTTCTCAACTTGTGCCTTAAACTGAAAAAAGATAGTCTTAAAATCAGACTTTTCATGTAATGGAAAAATCCAGCAAAATTTAGAGAAATCATCCACTATATTCACATAATATCTGAAACCAGAGACAGATGTAACAGGACTTGGACCCCACAAATCAAAATGAAGTAGCTCAAGAGGCTTAGTACATTGATGACTAGATGGAGAAAAAGGAAGCTTATGACTTCTTCCCAATTGACATTCATGACAGAATAAGGGTTTCCTGAGTACATTATTAAGATCTAATGACTTAATAACTAGTCTCATAGTTTGAAATGAGGGATGGGCTAATCTGTTGTGCCAAACTGCAGCTGAAGTAGTAAGAACACTTGAGAAAGCTTTATTGTGCTGAACAGAATCTTGAACTGGATGTGTATTCTGGCTGGAACTCAGTGGTTGAGTGAAATTGATGGGATACAAACCATTAGCATGTGGGCCTTGTAAAATCTTCTTCCCAGTCAACAAGTCCTTTACATAAAAGCCAGAACCATCAAAAGTTATAGAACAGTGATTTTCACTAGTGAACTTATGCACAGATAGAAGATTCTGAGAAGCTTTAGGAACAACCAAAATATTATTCAATTGAAACTTATGATGTGGTGTATCTTTAGAAGAATTACCAATGTGAGTGATGGACATACCTTCACCATTAGCAACCTGAATCTCTTCTTGGCCTTCATATGCAGAAGAATATTGGAGTTCATTTTCATCAGCAGTAAGATGATGGTTAGCACCAGTATCAGCATACCATGGATTTCCACCTAGGATATTAGCAGTAGCAAGCATAGCAGCAAGATGCTGAGGTGTATGAACATTTTGATAAGCAAAATTCAGTCTATTCCTGCACTCAAGAGCACCATGACCAATTTTCTGACAGATCTGACAAGTCACAGCTTCACTCATAGCAGAAGGAGGCTGATGTTGAAAGTGTTGTGGTGGTCTAACAGCATGAAATTGAGGAGGACTAGGTAGAGTTCCAACACCTCTGACTGGAGAATATGAATGATAAGATCCTCTACCATAAGCAGGATAACTAGACCTTCCACCACCTCTGCCATAATTTGATGAATTCACACTAGGCTTAGGATAATAACCCCTACCAGGAGACCTATTGTGTGAAAAATTAGCAGCAAAAGCTCTTGAAGCTGAATCAGAAACAGTATGTGAAGTGCTAGCAGCAAAAGCTCTGGAAGATGATTCAGAGACAAGATTTTTGTTTCTCTCATTAATGGCTACATCTTCACTTAACAAACCATTATGGAGTTCAATGAAAGATACAGGACGAGATTTGTGTCTCATAGTTGTAATAAAAGGAATGAAATCGGAGTTTAAAGCTCTCAAAGTAATGACTACCAAATCTCTATCAGATACAAAATCACCACAAGCAGCTAACTGATCAGTAAGAAGTTTGATTTCATTAAGTAAAGCTGAATTAGTTTTATCACCTTGGGAGATGCACATCATTTTAGTCTTCAAATGAAGAGCGTGTGTGGAAGATGCAGATCCAAATCTATCTTCAATATTCTTCCACAATTGATGTGCCGTAGTCGACCTAGAGAAGTAAGGAAGAACAGGATCAGAAATAATACCGTTCAGCCACATCCTTATCGTTGCATTTTCATCAAGCCACTCATTATACAGAGGATTAACAACACCACTATTCTGATTGCGTTGAGAAGTAAATTGCGGAGGACAAGGATAAGATCCATCAAGATATCTGAGAAGTCTGTATCTCTGAATAACAGGATCAAGAACATTCTTCCAAATAACATAATTGGATTCAGTAAGTTTAAGATGAACAAGATTATTGAGCTGAGAAATTGAAAGACTCTTGAAGGAGTTAGCTGTTGGATTTTCGAATTCAGACATTGAAGAGGAAGGAAATTCCTGTATCATAAAGATTTGAAAAGAAATTGATCAAGAAATGATCAAGAAAGTAGATCTGAGAAATCAAGAATTTGCAGAAAAGGAAATGTATGCAGCGGAAAGGAATTAGGATCGAGAAACCTGAGAATAAGAAGTACTCTCAGTCTGATACCATGGTAGAATTAGGAATTGTATTCGAAATGGAAATGAACAAAGTAAGCTTCCATTAATGGAGCTGAACAATTACAGAGAAAACTCAAAAAAAGTTATGAAATCTTACAACCGACAAAGAAAGAGAAACAGATATTTAACTGAAACAGAAAACAGAAAACAGCCGTACAAACAGGCTGGAGACAGGCTGTCAACCCAACTGATAGCCGTCAGATGATAGGTGAGATGTAAAGGTCAGGATCTGTTTCTATTAATTCTGACAGGGATTGTGTTAAAGAAGGCGCAGCTAACACATCTCTAATGGTACATACTTGCAATGGAACTGTGGAATGTTGTAACCATCATGTAGATTCTGGAAGAGAAGTGGGTGTACCCTCCAGCGCTCGTGTTGCTACAATAGACACAGTATTGGGTATGTATGTTACAGAGGGGTCACTTTGTCCTACTTCTGTTGGAGTGAAAGAAGGTGTTGTCACCTCGCAGTTGTATGGCAATGTACTTCTATGTAACAAGGACCAATCTGTTATGAATAGTAGTAGAGGGGAAGAGGCAGTGCCTACTAATAGTCAGAGAGATGGGTCTTATTTGGGTTTGTTATCGGAAGTTAGTAGACATGCTATGGGTAGAAGTGAAGGTGGAGCTCCTGCTTATACTGGTTTACAAACTTCGGTTGTGGTGTAAGGGGCGAATCTAGCCTAGTGAAAGGGTGTGCACTTGCACACCCTTGTTTTCCCAAATTTCCATTAGGAGTCATTTTTTACAAGGTAAATTTTTTTTGTAGCCTTATTTGCACCCCCTTTGAAAATCTTAGTTGCACCCCTTATTTTTTCTCCCTAATTTTCTTCAATATAACCAAAAAGCCTATTCATTTTTTTTTGTTTGCACCCCTTCTCATGAAATCCTAGATTCGCCAGTAATGTTTGGGTCACAACAGCCACTGGAGGACGTACGTCTTTGGTATTTTTAATGCAGTCGACAAGGCATTTCCTATTCATGCTGGTTCATCAAAGAAGAGACATCCTAATAAATTATATCCAGGATCAGTAACTGTACATGGTTTGGAACTTGGTAATGAAAACACAGTCAGGATTGCTGGTGACTAAGGGATGAGGGTATTGTCACGTGGTGATGGGGAGCAAATAAATACATATGTGGACAGTAAGGAAGAGGGTGAGATACGTGACAATACCTCCCAATGTAACTCTTTGACTGTTGGTGATGAAGACAGTATGTCAGTATTAGACAGACAGCGGAGACGACATTATTCTCAGTTGTGGAGGATAAAATCACTATTAACTTGGGAGACTTGAAGTATTCAAATATAGATACGCCTGAAGTACTTTTCAACACAAGCAAATTGGTTTTTGAGTTTTGTAGTATATAAGGTGGGCTGAAAGTGGAGGATGAGGCGCAGGCGGTACCAATGATTCAAGAAGTTTTAAGAAAGTACAAGGAACGTTACTCATCTTTGGCAGCAGGGTAAGGGTATCATGGATAGTGTGGAGGGTAGTGGGGATTCAAGCTCAGATGCGACGATGAATGATAATGTAGATGATATATCTTCGGGGGAACAAGACAGTTTTAATGGGGTCTAAAATTCTCAATTGGAACGTCAGGGGCTTGAATGATTACTCAAAGCAAATTTCTTTGAGAGACTTGATTTGTCTTCACAAGTGTTTATTTGATAATACAATTATATCGTGGATAACAACTGATTCAAACTTCTTCAACAAAATGTGGTATGAATTTCGAGGATCTACCAAGCACCCATCACCTGTGCTATGCATGTCACACTGTCATAAGCTAGTTCTAACACTCATTTTTTTAGCAAAAGCAGAAAGCTCTCATAGTAAAGGCAGTAACATTCAAACTAATATTCGAATAAGATTTTCACCTGCCAAAGCAGCAGTAAGGACACTAGAACTATGTGCATTTGAAATTAACAAATAGTCGTCATTAAGTACAGGAGGATAACCACAGTCGACGACTATACTTGTAAAGAACCTTAAAGGACCAGTATTCACTTAAGACTGCAACACATTTTGATCATTTGTGAATGATGCTTCCTCAGTGCATACAAAAGCAACGAAGTAAAAAAAAGCTAGACAGAAGATGATCAGAATAGGCTAAATTAGAAAAATTAATAAGCGACTCCAGGTTCCCAAGAGAGGTTCCCAATAGTCTGTAAGTTGTTTCTTCAGACAAACTATTTACAAAAAGCTCTCTAGATAAGATATCATCATCAAAGGAATACTATTAGCTTAAGATCTTCAGAATTAAGCATCTTCGTCAATTCAGGACATGTTTTGTTTCAATTCTGCTACTTCCTTCTTTGGTTGTTCAACTAATCACTTTGCCACATCTGTGTTAGCATTAGCCCCAACGACTTTTCTTTACAGCACCTTTGACGACGAGGACTTCTAACCTTTGTATATATCTCTTCAAGTGCTTTTCTTCAAGCCTACACATCCCAATGACTAGTTTTTTAAAATTCAAAAAAAATAGGACGGCCCAGAAAAATTAGTTGTTGGGGGAGTGAGATTGATGACTAAGATGTGAGGTGTAGAGAGAGTTTGAGAATGAGAAGGTCAAACAAATATTAACAAGGAGAGGAAACTCAGTTTCCGCAATAGGAAGGTGGTCGAGACTATTCACATGAAGGAGTATGCGGAAACTGAGTTCCCACCCTGCGAAGACTGAGTTTCTGCTTCATTTTTGTATCCGTACCTAGGAAAATCCCAGGATTTCATTGATTGTTTAGATATCCTCCACCATGATGGGTGCCTATCCCTATATTGTGAGGATTTCTCTACAATCTAGGAATCATAGTACTTGCTCTAAGATAAGTACATATCTACAAAATATGTTAAGATGTATACGACAATTACATATCTTCAAAATATGTTCATATGCATATCTGCAAAAATTATAGGGGGCCGGTGTCCCCATAGACCCCCTACTGGATTCGCCCCTGACCACAACAAACTTCTTTTGATTAATTTTGTTTGACGAGAACGAGTCAGGGCTTAGACATACTATCATCATGGAGAAAAGGATCTGACTTCTGTGATGGCAAAGAGTTATCCTCCATTGTTGTTCAACAATACTAGTCATAATTTGTAACAAAACCGGAAAAAAAATGGTGATCGATGATGTTGTCGTGCATAAGAGGGACAAATATTTAGAGAAGTGTACTGCTCAGACCTTTAATCTTGGAGTATTGGCTTTTACCACTTTTTGGGAGTTGGGTAGTGACACTGTGGAATTTCTGAAGAGATTGCGCAATTATAAGGCTAGCCTTGATGAGAATCTCATAGTGGGGGATTTTCTTTTTCATAGGATTGGGGTCGTCCTTCAGCAAGGAATTGGAGCCCATCTTGTTGCTAGGCTTCCATCTCATGTTTGTAATTCTGTTGATTCTGATTCTGAATAATAAAGAAGTTTGCAGAGCCAGATCACTACAGTCTCCAGCATCCCCGCTAAGAGTAAGCTTCACTTTGCTAGAACCTTTAATGTTAACATTCAGAGGGTTTTTCACACTCCCAACGATTCTCTTTGTGGATTCAGATGCGTCTTTTTTCCTATTTGTACTCTGTAACAGTCAAAAATCCAATGGAGAGATTTTTGACCGTACACGCAATAAATTTCATACTACATCATACAAACATTCACACCATATCAAAGCAGTAAAGAGATAGAGTTAGAGATACATGACAGCGAGTTACTAGGTTCTTCCACATGCTTGAGGCTTACATCCAAGGATTTCCGTTATTAGAAGTTGGGTTACATATCTTACCTTGACCAAAACACTCTTTCTCTCAAGTTCAAGATTATCTCCTAAACAGTGCTGGACTCGGGAGAGCAGGGAGATCACTCACTTTTATTCTCACTAGGCCAGACTAAAATTACACCAACCCCTTCTTAATGGGGATATCTCGCCTTATATAGGGAGAAGTTATAGATGGATTACAGCTAATATTGATAGCGACCTTCTATGATATTATTTGTCTTCTTTCGCCCTCCCCTGACCTTCAGCGGTCTTGGCGACAATTCGAACTCTTCGGCGATGCCTGCTTCCTGGGGATAACCATTGCTGACGATGATCCCACTAAGTCAACCAGTCAACTCTGACAATATATCTGTTCTGACCATCATTAAATGCTCAACCAATTCTCAACTACTTACTCATACAGGTTTCCTTCGCCCAGGAGAGACTCGTTATGCTTTACTCGGCGAATCTCGCTGACTTAAGTTCTTTCTCACCTTCATATCGCTGACTATACTCTTAAGTGATTCTGTGTATCTTAGTTACTCCATGTCCATGCCGCTTCGCCACTAGGATCAATTTATCTGGCGATGGTATTTTCTATACTCACATTTTGGCTCTTTCATCTCCAAGATCTATGATCGCCGGGGGTGAAATTTTCTCCTCGCCGAAAATACCGCGCCCACGTTCTCCATTACTTCATAGCTTCTCCACGTGTCTTACATGCGCAACATTCACTTTTGACCTGCAACCTGAAGCACTGGTTCTATCCCCACCTATAAATTCGTTTTTCTCCCTCAATTTCGAATCCATCTTCACAAATCTTACAACTTCTTCTCCTACACTGCTCTCTGAAAAACCCCTCTCTGCAACCCTAACCTGAGTTATTACCCAATCTGTTGTTCAATCAACCTCCATCATCAGATTACTCCAAACCCCAAGAAGTCTACCAAAAGCAGGAAGAGAAAACAAACAGAAGGGGAGATTGAATATCAGGTAACAAGCATCTAATTGTTTTTAGAATATATATATCACCAGGTAGATCATGAAACAACCAGAGGAATATATATATATATTCCTCTGGTTGTTTCATGATCTACAGGGTGACACTGCTGTTTGTTTTGCAGGGTACTGAATCAGAGCAAGAGCGCGAGGAACTCCGCTAAAGGTTGCAGAATGCCTCGGCGAAGCAAGATCTTCAAAATCCTAAGAAGGGTTTAACTGCTCACAGCGTACCTCAGCCTACCAAGCCTCCTTCTAAACCAAATGCTAGTGCTAGAGAGAGTGTTTCTGCCTCGGCAAAGCTTCCTACCAAGTCTGGGAATCTCGTCATTAAGCTGAAGACAAGGAGGACCGTCGTCCCTGATCAGACAGAGATTCCTCCTCCAGAGCCCAACTCCCATAGTGATGCAGGAATGATGGATCAACCTATCATCCATTCTCCTTCAAAACAAGATCACTCCTTCCGTCGTAGATACAGAGGGTACAGGAAAATAAGAAGATCAACTCGATGAAACTGTGGTTGTCGTTTCTTCCAACTTAGAGGTGTTGAATCTGGACAAAATGCCTCTAGGCAACAAACCTGTTGTTCGATTTCCCAGAAAGGGTTCCACGGGCGTAGCTGTCAATGAGCTAGCCGAATCATTTTCTCGGCTGCTTACTCTAGGGGGAAAGGAGAACTCGATGTATTATGAGACTATGAGGATGTACTCGTCAACTCGCCTTGCGAAAACTCCTGAGTTATCTACAGTGGCTCACAACTTGACTCCTCATCAGCACTTCAATCTGGCTACAGCGGTAACCTTTCTGATGTTTTACTTCAACATTTTCTCACATCCACTAATTTATTCAGTATTAAACTTATTTTATTTATTTTGTTTTTGTCTCATGGTTATAATTTATTATCATGTTATTAAGGATTGTGACTGATTTTGCAACTTTATATTGTAGATGATCCATGCTAGGATTGAGTACTTGCGTGTTTTTAAGAAGCCCTTCACCTTGGATGAGTGTTATGAGTTGTACAAGCATGAACCCGGTTTCGATTACACAAAAATGACGGATGAACCACCACCACCACCATCGCCACCGCACCAACCAACCATAGTCGAAGATGTTGACAATGATGATGAGAGTGAAGTCGGTGATCCAACAAATGATACAAATGTCATTGAAACTAATAAGAAGAAAAAAGGACCTGGGAAAAAGAAACTCATAGCACAAAAACAAGCAAAATATCTTGAAGGCACTTCAATCGATTCCGTTGATTCATTTAGTGAAAGTAATGAGAAACTGAAAAAGGAGGGGTATCGAAATATTACCAACTTTTGTTTTGGCTCGTGAGTCTTATGGTTTAAGTCTGGACGATCTCAAAAATCAATATCCAAACTTATAACTGGAGTTGTTAAACCTCGACAAAGAGTACTTTGGAGTCAACTCTACAGTTAGGCAATAACGTACTACTTGGTGCTTTAATTATACAATCAGAGATATAATGCGGAAAGTAAAAGCACACAAGACACCAGAGATTTTTTTAACGAGGAAACTGCCTTGCAGAAAAACC
>JAJJMA010077888.1:921-14166 GCA_023529015.1 Papaver nudicaule
CAAGGTCGAATGTTGCATCCCTTTGAAGGCCAAAAAAATTTAGGGCGGTTCCAAAATAAAACACGCCTTAAAATAAAAGTATTTATAGAAAAAAAAAGATTAATAAAATTTTATCCTGCATATGTGTAATTAGCCATTCTCACTATATTGATTATCTAACAAGGTTGTGATTCTATTTGGGCTATTACCTCACTGATCTGGTATAGTTGGTAGCTTACACTAGTGTAGAATGGTTGATTTAAGCATGTCAGGATCAATCTTGATAACCCAAAATAAGTTTGGTTCGGTCAGCTGTATTGTAGAGGTATAAAATCTGCATATAGATTCCATACCTCACAGCTATTAGATTAATCCTAGCCTAATGACAGTTTCATAGGATCGATAACAAACAAACGATTCGAGTTTTATTAATATTATTAACACTAAGCATACGAGATATGAATTAAGCTATGTATTATTGACCACAATGTATAAAGTTTCTGAGTGATTACACCTAGATGGATCTGAGCTTAAGGACTAGAAGAGATATTGAAATTATGCTAACCTAGTTTCTTTCAAAGTCTCCCCAAGCTTAACAGAAAATCCATCCCTTACAAATGAATTCGAACTCGCTATATAGTACGAAATACAAAGTGGTGTACAGACAAATACACAATTGTGGGTGTCAGACTTTGTCCAGTAAGTCGGTTAACATATCGAGGTGTCATCGAAGTCTTGGACAATAGTTCCTTCTTCGTTTAGTCTTATCTCGCTCGCAACTGAGCCTTCGATGGTATCCGGATCTTTGAAGTGAAGCTTCTTCTCGATGGTACTATATATACCTTGATGTGTCTCGCCAGCCACGAGTTTCGATTCTTCTTCAGTCTGACAACCGATCACTGCTCTAACTCTTACTCTCTCGCTCGTTGGCTCAAGGTCCTTCTTTCACACGTGTGCGGTGCTCTTTGCTTAACTGGACAACTTAGTATCGTGACCTCGATTTATTCACTGTCTCGCACCCTATCAGTACTATCTTACGTCCAGTCTTCGGATGCTGACACGTGGTTCGATGGATTTATACCCCTACAGTTTGCCTCTTTTCTTATCCCAATATCGAAGATTTGGGATAAGGAAATTGCTCCACTCCTTGACACATGCCCCATTATCGCCAGAACTGACGTCCGCTGACACACGTTCTGCATGCATCCGAGATTGCCGCCACATTTTGACCTTTTACCCGAAGCGCCGGTTAGAATTCCCTTTTTATTTAACCTTTCTGTCTCCCACTAAATTTTCTCTTTCCTCTATTTTCAAATTCTTCTTCTTCTTCTCCGTCTTATTTCTTCTGCTATTTTGCAAAACTCTCCCCTTTAACTCCAAATCTTAGTTATTTCTCAAATCCCTTGCATACCCACTTCTTTATTTTCACCCGTGATTCATAAAGGTAGCTTTTTGCTATTTCTGATCACTCCAGTTTTTAGGGTTTGGAGGTTCTGCCGCTGCACTTATTATTCTGACTGGATTCTGGTAGCTTTTCCGGTTTGAATTTTCTGGGTGCTGCTTCTTCAGATGACTTCTTTTGGTCTAGACGCCTTGATTTTGAAGATGAGTTCGATGGGTTATGATATAACTGGGCTCATGCTTAATTATGTTGATTCTCCTGATGGTAGATTAACTCCTGAGTTAATCGAGAACTAAAGGTGTAGCGCAGATCGGTTGTTGTTGACGACCCACCAATTACTTGCAGGGCTCGTTCCTCCTCTTTACAAAGCTTCAAATCCTCTCTTTCTCGATATTATTTCTTCGATGCATGAAACTCGTGGAGTAGTGCAGTTGACATATAGTTCAATTCAACTAATCAACGAGTGGGCAATGTGTTCGGAAGAAGAATCTATCAGGGCTGCCGGTCCTCCCGAAGGTTCGAAGTTGAGAGATTACTTTACTACTACAAATTTCTTTATACATTATTGAGCATGTCTAACTCTGGATAGCGAAGCTGCTCCCAGGGGGTTCGATTTGATCTTCGGGATTGGGTGGGACGTGTTTTGCCCGATCTTCCTGATTACACACTCGATGAAGGTTGATATACTGAACCTGTATTGTTCGAAGGACCTGTCCTGCTGGGTTGGAGAGATAAAGAACGATATTAGCCTTTTTCCAACTTCGATGCTAGTCATCAATATTTGAATCGCAACCCCTTTGTCCTCCATTTTTCTGAGGAGGAAAGGGAATTGTCTCGTAAGCTGTTGTCGTCGAAAAGGAAAGGAGTTACTCAAGTAACCTTTGTTATTATTTTTGTGTTTATTTTATTTTTTCACCCTTTTTATACCCTTAGACCACTTGTGTTTAGGAGAGTACTGTTGAGGGGATCTTAAAGGATAAAAAACGAGCTCGTACAAAAGGAGGGACTATCGAACAGGTAACAAACACCATTTGTCCAAAGTATGTTGTTTAAGTATTAATACTTGCCTCTATTTGTTTCCTGAGAGATTGGACGTTATTCTGTAGAGCAAAGTGGATAAAGCTGGGAGATCGATCGAAGCTGGTGGTTTTTTGGTATTCTCTTTCCCTGGTTCGATGAAGGATGAATCGAAGGCTGAGAAAGGTGATAGGAAGGCTAAGAAAGTTGTATCGAAGAGTGTAAAATATAAGGGTAAGAATGGCCAGGATTCTATTGCTACGAAGGTTGGTGCGAAGGGTAATGATGAAGGTTTTATTGAGGAGATGGTTCTGAAGAATGATGTGAAAAGTGGCAAGGTTGGTATCAACGAAGGTAGTTTTGAAAATATGCTTGTCTCTGATCAATGTAATGATGCTCCGAGTGCCTCTGCCTCTATTCTTACTGCTGCCTTTGTTGAAGTTATTACCAATATTCCTTTCGAAAAATCTGCTTCGAAGTCTTCTCCTGTAACGCGTCCTCGAGATAAAATTACTGTGCTGACTGACTCTTCTGAAGCTGAGGATGTATTGCAAAAGCCTTCTCCTATTATTTTATCCATCCAGGTGGTTCTGATTTTCATGGAGTTCCTTCATTTATGGGTGTGAACACTGAATTGTATTTCCCTAAAAACTTTAAAAGGATTCTCCAAAGTATACCACATCTGTATGATGTGCTAAAGAGTTATCTGCTCACTTTGACGCTCATGCTCGTGATCCCGAGAAGTTTCCTCTCGATCCAGATTTTTGTCAGAAAATGGCTCGCATGTTTACTGGGGAGTGCTTGAAGGATACGAGTGACCCTCGAGGTCCATGGCTGACTCCAGAACATCATTTAACGTTTCTTTAAATGGTAAGAGAGTGGATGCCTCAAATTTACTGTTTTCTTCTAGGTGTTTTTGATGTTGATCCTTCAATTTCCTCTTGCAGGATTATTATCTCAAAGTGTGCCTGTTGATATACTCATATAGGAGGCACGAGAATGTGTTATACTTCGAACAGGAATCCATCAAAGCGAAGAACGAGCTGACTGCTGAAAGGTATAGGTTCTCGATTGAGTGTGCTAGGCTTAAAGGTATGATTCCGGTTCCTTTCTTTTTCATGTGTTTCCTTAATGGGTCCTAAGCTCTTTTATCAATTTAAAAGGGGAATTGAGTGAAGAGGAAGAAATTCTTCATCGAGCTAACTTGGCCCTTGATACCTATTTTCAAGCAAGCCGCCAATATACGAACGTAGCCTACGATTTGGATAAAAGGTATCAAAATCGGCTAGATCGTGCTGTTAAAGAACGTTCTGATGCTAGGAACGATCGAGATTACCATCAAAAGAAAAGGTATGCTGCTGAGAACAACCTTGATTTGGAAAAGGAGAAGAATCGAAGATTAGCACAAAATATATATCAACATCAACTTGTATTGATCGTCTGACTAAGGTGCAAAATGTTACTCGCAAGGATCAGGCTCTTCGTGCCTCTGGTCGAGCTTTGATTGATAGTATAAATGCACAGGTTATGAATTTGAAAGTCCAGAATTTTGCTCTTAGTAAGTCGAATAAGGAGTTGATAGAGGTGAACGAGGGTCTGAAAAAAGGTTTTAATGAAGTTAGCATAGAGCTTGCTAAAGCTCGCTCGTCGAAAGAACAGTTCTTGAAAATGGTGGATGCTAATCGAGTTGAGGTAGCTCAAATGAAGGGGATCCTAAGGTGGATTTAGGGAGGAAATTTTCGAAACCCTGTATTACCAATGATGAGGAGCTTACCGATTATATGGTGGAAAAAAAAAAAAGCAGGCCACTAGCTTAGCTTCCCTGTTGTGAGGTTTCTTGTATTTTCCTTAGACATCTACTAACTTATCTTTTCCTTGTTGCAGGTATCGAGCTTGATTTGAGGAATAAGTTGGCACAAGCTCAATATGATAGGGATTCTGCCTCTGTTTTGTTGGTAGAGGAAGCGAAACTTAAGGATAAATTCCAAGAAGAAGCGAAGAAAATGCTTTAGACTTGGCTAACGAGCATAGTCGTCACCTCGAAGTCGAGGATAGCTTGAGAAAAACCATATATACCATTACGCTTGTCCAACCTCAACTTGATATAGGTGACGCTTTGAGGGAAGTGCTTGAATATTCTGAGGCCACTAATGCTTTTTTGGCGAATAGGGCGTGTCGAAAACATGGTCGGGAACGTTTAAGCTTCTTCGAATTGAACCTGCTGATTGTGGGGTTATGGGTGCAGACGAATATGATCTAGAGCTTGAAGGTTGAAAGTACCCTTAAAGGTGATGTTGAAGGTAATGTTGAAATGACTAATGAACAAGATCTCGTTAATGGAGGCGAGAATATTGCAAGAGAATCTTTGGAAGGGAAAAATGCGACAATGGTTTCGGTATCTAAAGGCAAGGGAGTTGTGGTAAATGCAGTTGCTAGTGCCAGTAGTGCGTCAGTCGAAGTTGCTACACGTATCAATCTTCCTATCGAACCAGCTAATGTGCCTTTGGAAAATAATATTGCTCCTGATTCCGAAGATCCCAAAGGACGGATTTAATCGTGGTATCGAGTAGATGTTTTTTGTTTTTTGTAGACTATGCTTCTGATGCAAGCCTTGATATTTTTTGTACTGTGAATATCTGCAATGAAAGGAAAAAAAAATGGTTTCATATTCTGTTAGTTGCGCTAATTTTAAATTTATTGTGGGTTGTGATCAAGCACAAAATTTCCTTTCGTATTTCATTGTAGGCTCCTAAGTGGTTTTATTAGAGTGCAATTCTAGGGTTTACTTCGACGTAGGAGACAGAAAACCTAAGCTAGTAGGGGCTGCGAATTACCCTTTCCATAGGCCTTTCGTTACTTACCTTGCCTCAAGCTGGTTAGGATATCGAAGTTGTAGATACATGATTTGCCCGAGTACATAGGATGCTTATGGTAGGTATCGAAGATACCTGGTTTGCCAAAGTAGAGAAGGATTCTTATGGTAGGTATCGAACAAGCATCGATAATACAAGTAACATTATGGGGGAGTGCCAGTTAAAGCTGGATCTTAGACATGGTATTGTACTCCTGTCGCGGCCACAAATTCAACTCTTCGATTCTCAATCGCCCCTCCTTGATTTAGCGAGATTTAATTTTGAAGGAGGTTCTCTTAGATAGCGTAACTCGCTTGCCATTCCCGTGAATGTAAATGAGTTAACTTCCTCGGGGATCCGATCTCCCTAATGGTAGGGGCTCATCCCATTTATCATCCCCGCGATGCCTCTTCAGGGAGGTTTAAAGATCACATGGTAGTGGGTCCAAATGCCTTTATCTTATGTAGCTTCGATGCAAAGTACCCACCGTTAACGGCGTATCTTGTGGGTAGACGAATGTGCCATGTAGTTCGTAGGGCCCTTGCGACTACATTAACCTCATCTCTATGCCTAGTCTGGTAGGTATTTGCATTGCCTAGTCTGGTAGGTCTTACTTTTAATTATTTATATGCCAAGTCTGGTGGGATTTTGCCTAGTTAAGTGGGATTGAGTGCACCTGGTGATCATCCAAGGCCTTTTTGGAGATGTGCCTAGTCAAGTAGGACTTTACCCAGTCAGGTGGGATTAGATAATGCGTCGAGGCATAACAGTTTAAGCTGTTTATTTTATTCATTCGATAATACTGGTGGCATCGAAGTGCCTCGATTACATTTAGTTTCTTAGATAAAATACTTTAAGCACTTTTCTTTGATTGGGGTATTCATGCGCTCTCTTTTATAATTAAGTAGAGTATACTTATCATTTCCTATTACTTGTTCGATGATATATGGACCTACCCAAATGGGCTCTATCTTCCCCTCTGTTACTTATTGGTGATATATCTAATGTATTGCCTCGGGCGATTCGTTCTTCTCGGTGGGCTGTTCGTCTGTTTGTTGTCGATTTGATATTGTATCATTCTCCGTCAAAGTAACTCTTTGTTCCATAGTTCTGATATTACTTTGTGGGTATATGTTAATTCTTGTATTCGTCATAAATTATTTTGTGTCCTTTCCTCGCTTCTTACTCTGCATTGATCCTATCATTGTTGGCGTTTTCGGCGTTATTTCCTTGTTGCTATGTCATCGAGTTATTTGCCATCCCTGATACCACATCAGTAATAAATTCTTTGATGTCAATGCCTGTTACTTTCTGTTGTTTAACTCTTGTTCCTTGGTATGCCTCTGAACCTTCTCTTTGGCGAATGTCAATTGCGTTACAAACACGAGCTTCGGCCTGATCTCCCAAAATCTCCGCGATCCCATCAGGTGTTGGAAATCGAATGTGTCGATGAAGTGTTGATGCTACACCCATAAGGCCATGAAGCGATGGTCTTCCCATGAATGTTGTGTAAGGAGAATCGATATCGACTACGCAAAATGGTGTAAGCTGCTGCAATTCTCCCACATATATAGTCAGAGGTAGTTCCCCCTTGGAGATGATGGATTTCCAGTAAATCCGTATATGTTATACGTGGATAGGACTAGAGTTGTTATCTTTCCGAACATGTGGTCGTATGCCTTCCCGAATAGAATATCTACATAGCTTCCTGGATCAACGAGTACTCTGGGCACTGCGATTTTCCCAATGTTCATAGTTATAACGAGGGGATCATTATGTGCCCTTCCACCATCTGAATGTCTTCCGCGGAGAAGAACATCAGCTTCAACTGTCACTTCTCCAATGGTTTCTGAATAACTAAACTCATTATTTTTCCCCCTCGAGGTCGCGCTTGTGAATTCTATCGGTGATGCTGATGTGGAAACTGTACTTAGTAACCTCTGAATGCACTATCGAGTTACATTCATCGAACCTAGGAATGTTTCGATCGATTTTAATCTCATACGCTTGATGCTTCCTGACTTCAGGTGGTTGCTGCTGCTGTGGTGGGTTTGGTAATCCTAGAAGGTGATCGAAGTTCCCTTTCGATATGAAATAATGAACCTGATCCTGCGCGTGGACGCACAGCTCTGTGGGATGACCATAAAAGTTATGGAACTCGCAATAATCCTTCGAATTCCTTCCTCCTAGAGGCTGGTTTCCCCTGCTCCGTGGGTAGAGAATCTCATTTACCGATTTGGAAGCTTCAATACATCTTAAAGCTACTTCCAGTGGTACACTTAGCTTAGGGAGCTTCCTGTCTTGGAATGGAGGGAATTCCAGCCTCTGCTCACCAAATCATTTGTTTTGATATCCTCTGTTATCGTAACCTCGACGAGTATCATTACCCCTTATTTCCCTATAGTCCCCGTTGTTGTATCTGCGATTTTCGTGATACTTTCCATCTCCAAACTTTTCTTCGCTACCGTATCGGCCTTCGTCATTCTGCCTTTCTCTTTTTGCCGAATCCCATGCTTGATTGCTACATGGATGGTCCTATTGTTTTGATCCAAATAATACCTTTTTGAAAGGCTCCACATACCTTTTGATTTCTTCTCTTTCTTCCAGCAAAAGATTGTTGATGGAATGTATTTGCTTTGTTATGTTGTCCTTCCCTTGAGCCGCCTGTTCTTTGGTTTCCTCTAGTGTGATGCGGTCTCGCTGATATTTTCTCAGGTCTTGGAGTGTCTCAATGCTCTTTGAGAATAAGTCATTGTACAGTGCATGATCGTTGTCCAGTGCGTTCAGGAAGGCTGGCGCCTTATCCTTTTCAGTTGCGCCATTGCCTACTTCGACGCATTGTGTTTTCCATAGATCTGTGAGACTCTTGGTGGACTCTTTTGGCCTCACCTTGATACCGAATAACTTTTTAACCCATGGCTTTGAAGAGTTGTTATAAATGAAGTACAACAAGAATGCTCTCGCTAAGTCTCCGAAAGAGGATATCGAATACGAAGGGAAGTTATCGTACCAAGCCAGGGCTTAGCCTTTCCAACTGGATGGAAAATATTTGTAGAGTATCTTATATTTATCTGCCCATGCTGAAAACATCCTTTTGTACAGCTTGACATGGTATGTTGCGTCACCACTTCCATTAAAGATGGAGTTGAAAACTGACATCGTGCACTTGACTGAGAAGTTTATAGCTTAGGGGTGATCGATGGACTTCACTAATTGCTTCCGTTAGCTGGTGATTTACCGCTGGTATTACCTTTTGTTCAAGAAATTCTTCCCTCATGGCTTTTATCTCATCCATCATTACTTTGTGCATAACGACAGTTTCCACATTCTTCCTCGCTTGTTCGCCTTCTTAAATTAAAAGTATATTATTTCCCATCGAGGGAACACTGGCCTCGGGACGATTATTTGGATTTAGTGGGTTTCCTTTTGGATTGGAATAGTGCTTGGTATGCGAGCTTGGTCTAGTTTGGGAGGCGTTCTTCGATGGAGAGTTGCGTCTTGAATGCGAGCTTTCATGTTGGCGAGAATTTCCTTCATGTTTGATGTATTTGTTTTGTAGTTCGAAGCTGATTTCTCAGGAGCTTTCTTTTTTTCCTCTAGTAGTTTTTGTTTGAGTTTCTTATTTTGCCGCATGAGTGCTTTAACATTCTCTGCCCTTTTCATCTGATCCTCTTTAAGTTGATCCACCTGTTGTACGCTGTCAGACTTGTTTGTCTTTACTACCACCATGGCATCATCATTTTGTTGGTCTGGATACCCATTTCCTTCTGGTTTCAGATCATCGACAGACACGCCATCTTCTTCTCTATGCTCCTTATGCTGAACTGTGCTTGCTCCAACATCTGGTGATACCACTTTGCTAACAGACTGCCTTGGGAAATGTCTCGATGACCCCACTCCCTGCTTCGATACTTGATTTGTCTTCGATGCCATTATGTTTGAAAACGATCGACCTACAAAAAGCAACCGACAAGTGAGGTCTTGTGCAACTGCCGCAGTGTTCTAAAAGTCTGACATGTATACTAGTGGTCATAATCGATTCTGACAAGCGATATTTTAGGGTGATCTCGTGTACTGTCCAACAAAATTCCTAAAATATTTGACGGGAGGATTATCATGTCGGCTATACTGAATATTCCATGTGAACCCCAGTTTTTCCTAGATCTATTTGCCAAGTTGGAAATTTCGTAATCTATAACTAACTTTCCCAAAATAGCTATGTTCATGCAAAAAAGTGCCTAAGAGGAAACCCTAAAAAGACCCTAAAGGATTTCTGTAGCAAATTAGGTGAGGAAAATCCTCAAGGTATTTTGTGGTGTTTCGCTAATTTTCATTAAGGACTATTTTCCAAGGTTGTAATCGTTAACGAGTAATTCCTTTTGTACAAGATTTAAGTTTTGAGATCACTAAAATAATTTCTGGATCTTGAAAGATCTTTGATTTCCAAAGCTTAGATTCCATGGAAAACGTCGATCTATAGATATGATGATTTGCTCGTGTTTCCTTAGTATTCTAAAGCTCGAGATCTTTAGAACCTTAAGGTTATGGAGCCATTTTTAGTCTAAATACGTTAAAAAAAAAATGAAACTCAAAATCTTAAAGAAAAAAATTTCCAGAAATTTTGAAAAACTACAAAGCACATGCAGACCGAAGTCTTTTAATCAATCCCTGTTCTAACGCTAAACTATAGAGGTATATACTCTGCATATAGATTTCATACCTCACAACCATTAGATTAATCCTAGTCTAATGACAATTTCATAGGATCGATAGCAAACAAACGATTCGAGTTCTATTAATATTATTAACACTAAGCATACGAGATATGAATTAAGCTATGTATTATTGACCACAAAGTATAAAGTTTTCTGAGTGATTACACCTAGATGGATCTGAGCTTAAGCACTAGAGGAGATTATTGAAATTACGTTAACCTAGTTTCTTTCAAAGTCTCCCCAAGCTTAACAGAAAATCCAACCCTTATAAATGAATTTGAGCTCGCTATATATATAGTGTGAAATAAAAAATGGTGTACAACTAATAATGATTTCAAAATGAATTCATCAGAATTAAATTAAAAAAGACTTCAAAACTGAACTAACTTGATATTCAAAAACATGAATTCAATTTATACTATCTGGGTACCTATATTGAAAATCTGATGCGGGACAAGTTCAGTTAGAAACAATTTCTTGTTTCCCATTTCTTAACATAAAACATAGAACATATGGGAGCAGTAATAAAGGACTACAGAGACATCAATAAGAAGCAAACTCCAGTAGTTAAATGTTCATTCATTCTCTCAAGTGTACTGATGGGAAATAGAATAGATAAGGAATTGTAGATATCTTCCCTGCAAAAATAAAAGATGGTTTGAAACAAATCCAGCAGATATATGTGCCTTCATTCTCTCAAGTGCACTAAAACCATCTGTAGACGGCAATCTTCATAGTCATTACGTAACACCCTGAAACCATATGTAGTGTGAATGTAGTGGAGAAATGAAAACGAAAGCAGAGTATGCTATGTACAGACTGACAAAAACTAACAAAGCTCGTAATATGCCATATCAGACATTTCTATACTGCACAAAAATTAAGGCATAGTTTTAAAAAAAATGTTCTTTACACCTCTATCTTAAAAATAAAGACATGCAATAGTCGTTAATCTTCGGGGCATTAATAATTAGCAAAAAAATCTTGTATGCATCATGCAGCTAACACAGTTGAATATAAATCCCCAATCATCATATCTTTGTAAAACTGAAAACAAAAGCAAACTCATGCTACAAAATTCCTGTAATTATAGTAACCACCAATAAAAGTTGCAGAATCACACAAAAATGATAAAAACAAGTAATAAGAATGGGTGTTCTACCCGGCAATATCTTCTTCTTGGATTTTAAGCTGCATATCAAGTATGAAAATATGAGATGAGGTTTTGCTTTGGATTTCAGGAGCAAAGCAAATATAGATTTGAGGTTAAAAAAAGAAAGGGTTTCCTTTAGATTTAATTTACGAGGGTTAGGATTAAGCTTCGATTTGTGAGTAATTTCTAGTTGCAATCATTTTATTACTTGAAGATAAATATGAATGTAGTTTTGATGGCAGTGGGTTTTGTCTCAGTTTTTAGATGTGGAGATAGAATGAGATTTTATGTTTCTATGAGTTTCGGTAAGGAAAGAGTGAGAGGGTCGATAGAAATTGGGTGGAACTAATATAACCGTAGAGAAACAACTGACTCAGACTAACTCTTTTGTTTTTACTCAAAAAACAACTAACTACACCGGCTCTATAACTAATTCAGCCCATGGCAGACTTTTATCTAAACCCTAGCCAGACTTAATCAAGCCATTCTCCATTAGTGTTAGTATAACTTTCAATCCATATATATAGGATCATCCGCATCCAGCCCGTCCATCCACCCATCCATTGGATGCAAACCAGTTGGTTGTTGGAACAAATGTGTATGGTAAATTTGTAATATGTTACCTATTAGATAGGATGCATATTACCTAAAACTGGTATAATCCGGACCATGCTCACGTTTTGAGTAGAGGGTGAACATTTTCCACAAAATCCGTCGCCCTAATCCGAACCACCCATTTTGGCGGGTGGGTGGCCGAACAGTGCATTGATAGACTAGACGGGATGAAATTCTTGGAATCCAATGGATTTTGGAGTGGAGAGAGAGTGCAGTCTTAAAAATCCGTCGTACATCCACACTAAGTTTGATGATGATAGATATGGATAGGTACAATAAACAAGATTCCTACTGAAATAATCCTTACTAACACATTGATGATGAAGTTAAGTACTTAATGACTTATTCACGTAATCTCTGTTCTTCAACCTTTAACGGCATTCGGCTCAACCATAATCTTATCATAGTCCAAATTTGACTTCAACCATAATCTCATCCTAGTCCAAATTTGACTTTAGTAGACCGAATTAAGAATTATGTTTTGCCATCTAAAGTTGACAACATAGTTCACATACCAACGCCAGTGGGTTCAACTGAGCAGTGACCTAACACCTAGATACATGACAGGCTTACTTCCTTAGTTCGAGTGTTACTTGCATTGGAGTTCTTTTCATAGTTTCAAGCATAAATTAATACTAATAATCCGCAAATAAATACCATAAGTAAATTTCTTCCAAAGTTAACAACAAACTACTAAAGTAGATTATTGTGTACATTGTGTACACATGTTGCAACTGCCTGATTTCGGTTCTCAAAAGCTTGAATCTCAAGTTTGAAAAATTCCTGGAAAAAGCCAACTTGATATCCTTACAGATTTGCGAACTCAAGTAGGATTTCGAATTCAGGAACCTTTTTCCCCTTCAAGGCTCTTCTGGGCTAGTGAAACTTATATTTTGTATGTGTTGACAATTTTAAGTTGGTTGAGCTTGTTCCTATAAATTTTCTTATGAAGTTTGAAGAAGAGTGGCATAACAAATTTGTTGTTGGGAGACAAATATAAATATCATAAGATAGCACCACGGTACAAAATGATCGTATAGACCACTCGATATTTCTTTGCAATTTTGCTAAATTTCCACACAAGTGGTAAAATATTTTTAACTAAATATTAGATTAAGTAGTTAACGATTTTTTATTTTTATTTTCTCTACAAAATTTGAGCACTTATATTGGATTTTGTAATATTCAAATTTATTACTAGTTTTTTTTAACACAAATTATAAAATTTGACAATATAAGGTTATCGTAGTAAATCTATAAGACAAAATAGATATCATACAATATAAAAATAAACGGCTATAAACAATTACAAATGAGGGAGGATCCACTCACGCTTTTAATATCACACTTTCAGCATAATTTATTTATAAAATCTAAACGCTAACGAATTTGAAACTAATATTTTGAGGATATGTTCTTCTTGCAAATCTCCATATTCCTACGAAAAATGAGCGCATTTTGAAACGTACAACAACATCATTTACTACTTTGAAAATCAACCGTTGAAAATGA
>JAJJMA010077911.1:0-18986 GCA_023529015.1 Papaver nudicaule
AGACCGAAGTCTTATAGTAGGCTAGTGTTTGTAGTCAGTTTGTACTGGGCGGTGTTCAAACTGGACGAGGTCCCGAGGTTTTTCTGCAAGGCAGTTTCCTCGTTAAAAAAACGTTTGGTGTCTTGTGTGCTTTTACTTTCCGCATTATAACTCTGATTTATAATTAAAGCACCAAGTAGTACGTTATTGCCTAACTGTCGAGTTGACTCCAAAGTATTCTTTGTCGAGGTCTTAACAACTCCAGTTAGAGGTTTGGATATTGATTTTTGAGATCGTCCAGACTTTAACCCTAAGACTCACGAGCCAAAACAAAAAGTTGGTAGTATTTCGGTACCCCTCATTTTTCAGTTCTCTATGTATAAGGTTGCCTGAAAATATAGTTTGTTGCAAATTCAAACGGGAAGTAGATCACAACCGTTGAAATTAATGGTTGTTTTTTATATGATGCTGAGATTTCTCCGCGCTGAATGGTTCAGCGATGTATACGTTGAATGGTTCGGCGCTTAATTCGCAACGGTTATTTTATAATCCAACGGCTGAGACTGGTTAGCGCTGAATGGTTCAACGCTTTT
The DNA here is from genome assembly GCA_023529015.1 of Papaver nudicaule. NCBI lineage: Eukaryota > Viridiplantae > Streptophyta > Magnoliopsida > Ranunculales > Papaveraceae > Papaver > Papaver nudicaule. Next base: position 573 of record JAJJMA010077911.1, read on the forward strand.
CAACGGCTACCAAAATCAGCCCAATTCTGATGAGTTCTCTTAATGTATTTAAAGCCCTACACATAAACTCAACTTCCTCTCCCCAAACTTGTGAAGTTTTATTATTTTCTTCCCCATTCAACTCAAGCATGGATCATTTCTCAATTATGGAAGACAATGCCTTGGTGAGAAGCTATTGTCAAGTGAGTGTGGATCCAGTTGGTGGTCGAGACATGAGACATGAGTATTTTTGGACACATATCCATCACGAATTCGCGAATCTCAATGGTAATGCCAATGCACGTTCTATGAAGGTACTCTAAACCGCATGTCGACCCTCATGATGATGTGCAAACAATATGCAACTTGTTTACGAACTTCAAATGGTGATCAAGAAGCGACAAAGGTTTTATACCAAACAAATCATGGAAGAGAATTCATCCACTTTGAAGCATATGAAACACTTGTTACGATGTTGCAATTTGGCCAATTGTAAACGTACTTAAATAATAAAAAATAAGTATTATGGAGTTATTACAAGAAATGTAGTACTAATTAAAATTTCACTTAATGAAAACGTGCTTGAATGAAAAATGAGTATTATGGTTAAATAAAGTAGTCAAATTCAAATTTACCCTTCATTCTCATAAAATGACCCATCTCCTTGTGTTAGAGCATGGCTCGGTCAACCTCACTAAGTGTTGGTATGTCAAGCTTAGTTGTCAACTTTAGTGATCAAAACTCGACCGCTAAACAACACACAATTAGGTGTCATGAGAGAGTTAGCTTTAGGTTGTGGAAGATTTTTGTTGGATTTAGAATCACTAGTTGAAGAGTTGAAGAAAGACTGAAGATCAAACGAAGACATCCGGCTTCATCATTCAAGAGGTTAGTGAATCTAAATAACGCGATTCCATTATCTATTACACTTGTGCTACAAAAGACATAAACATAACTCTCATCTTGAGCTTTACGTTATGACTTGATCACTCGTAATCAGTGTGTCTTAAGATAACTCCACTTTATCACTTGCGGTATTTGTGTTGAAGTTATGACGTTCCATATTGCTTAGAGCTTTCTTTTCTTCTCCATCTCTAAGTTAATATAAATGTTTTTCCTAAAGCCTTTCGAGTTGGATATAGCAATGTGATGTTATCCCGGTAGTACTACGAGATTTAATCCATCACAGTATTGTGTCTCTTCTTACCTAGTCTGGCTCTGTTGGATTGATTGCATATACTTGTATGAGCCAATGTAAGAGAGAGATCGTGACTCACACTTATGTTGTGTAGACTCGAAATACTGCTGTTCTGAGATTCGAATACTACGTCATGGTTTGGCTCTGAATACTGAATACTGAAGTTCTGAATCATTCATTTGATTCTGTATATGAACATCTCGTATGCCATATCTCACTTCTGGATTCCGAAACCATATTTGTGTAATCTCAACTTATGAATTTTCAATGTTCGAAACCTCGACGTAGGTTTTGGTAAAACTAAACGTTGATTTCGAAACCATAATCTGGTTTTCGTATTCATAAGCTATTGGTCCGAAACTAAATATTGTGACCAATGAGATAACATCGATTCATAACTACGTTTGTTGGTTAACGGTGACTTGAGAATCGAGACCAATGTGTCTTGACCATGTGAGTTCTAAAAGGTCGAAAAGACCCTGGGGTTTCCTAAAGGTTTATGTGAACCGGGAAATACATTCCTGTGCGTCGAGGCTAAAAAGGTGTGATGCTGAAACGGTTCTCGACCACATGGACTCTCAAGTTAGACACCAAACATTTGTGGAGAATTTAATATCTGTTTCTTGTTTCGAAACCTTAACCAATGTTTTGTTAAACAGAATCTAGATTTCGAAACCAAGCTTTAGGTTTCGCTCTATGGAAACTTGATTTGGGAACCTTAATACGGTTCTGGTCATATAATGAACTTTAGGTTCCGAAACCTTAATTTGGTTTCTGCCAAAACAGAATGTACGTTTCGAAACCATGATATGGTTATCTCAGGATGCGTAACTTCGAAGTTCAAACTCTACCTTTTTGATTTGTGCTTCAACGAATTAATGAGTTTGATATTCTCGGTTTGAAGTTTGAATTCGTTCATCTTCAATGTACAACTAAAGTGAGATTGAGTCATCATCAAAAATATGGTTAGTCGCTTCTGATAGGTAGACACATGATTTCTGATCAATATTGTACGTGATTAAAATCTTCGTATGATTTTACTACCCGATCAAATATTCATTTGATTATTCATTTGATGTTTTGATTTGAATTCTTGGATATCATTAACGTGACATCTATATTGGAATCAAGAATTAAGGAGATTTAACATTTTGCTATTACTCGTGGAATCTCGCACCGTACTTCAATGGTATATATATTTGCGTGATTCAGAATGTCTGTTGAACCTACGTGTTCACTTAAGCTTAACACACAAGGCTTGTCCACGTCTGTTATGATACGTTTATGCAAAACATTGAACCACGTTGGACCATATCCCACTTCCACCCAGGTTTGTCTGGTTAGCCCAGTAATACCATGGAAGTAATGTCGACATTGTTAAAGCTGATGACGACATTTGGAAGCAATAATATCTAAGGATATTTTCAAAACAAAAGGACACGTTTCGAAATGAGCTCTTTCCCAGGGAGCATATTTGGTAAGCGCTATATTTCGAATTAAAAGAAATATCCAAATATACCTTATGAATATTATTTGCTTTGATTCCTCTTGGCTAAACATCCTTTGAAAATATATTTTCTTTAAGAATTATATTTTTCATAAATGTAAAATGCTAGAGTATTAGATCTCATTAAATGCTATAAGACTAAATGAGGAATTTCGGAATGATTATGTAAATGTGCTGTGACGACCCGCCTAATCCACCTGCTTATAGTCTACACTATGAGGCATTGAGAATACTAAAACGTCTAATTTAAAATACCTAATTACAAAAGAATCTTAAGGGAAAAACCCAAACACTCTGGTTTTAATAAAAGAAAACCTCTCATGTGATGTAAATATAATAATATGTTGTTGTTACAATTTTACAGAGAATTCAGATGTAAGATAACACACAAAGACCAACTCGATTAAGCGTTGAACTACGAACGTATCTCTTCACGTGAACCATCTCTTCTGAAAGCTGAAACTGAAGTAGAAACGAGTGAGCACATCATCCCGAAGGGTGCTCAGTGGAAACAAGTACATCATTCAAGTAATCACCAACATGCTTTACAGTTCTACTAAAGGAAAGCAATAAACAACTTTAACACCCAACACTCAGCAAGTCATCGAAATATAACATGTTAAGGTAAGTGTTATTCTAACCCGTCCCCGCATAGCGATCTCATAAAGAGCCCATACTAATTATGAAACCAGGATTTCTCCCGAGTAAACGTTAGCATAACCAGTAATACTAGAATGATATTCCCAAAGAATGGTTCAACCATTACCAATAAGACCATAACAAACAAGCACAATATGCATACATCTGATTCCCCAGATAATCTGAATATCGTAAAATATATAATATCGAGACTGAAGAGCAGCAGCCCTACTAAGTAATATCGACAACGGAAGAGCATCCGCACTACTAATAATATCGAAACAGAAAAACATCCGCCCTACTATAAATAATCATATATAATATTGAGACTGAAGAGCAGCAGTCCTACTAAATAATATCGACAACGGAAGAGCATCCGCACTACTAATAATATTGAGACGGAAGACTATCCGCCCTACTCAACTTAGCGAGAAGCCGTGTAAAAACACAGACACTACTCGCGGGGAAACCAGACACTACATATCAGGCGCATACCCATCCAATACACACAAACATGCTTACAGATAACTAAACGTTAAACAAATCAATGATTACAAAAAGGTTATAAGAGTTCCCACCTGGATTGATGACAATCCCTGCCTACCTTGAAGTCTTCCATCCACTGGTTCATCTTTCGTACTAATCGTTGTTAATACAAAGCAAATGTTAATCATACAATCACTCAAGGAATAGTTTAACTAAACTATTATTCACTAATTTTATTCTATAAAATAATCTACTTATCTAATCTATGTGAATTATATGTCATTTCGAAGGTCTCGCAAAGCTCTGCAACTTTGCAGAAGGGACCAAAAACTAATTTGGACTCTAAGTTGTCCAAAAAACCCAAAATAGTGTAACTAACCCTAAACCATGGCCCAACGGGCATGGGCCCGGCCCGCCAATCCGACTCGTGACACGTGTCAAATATCCTCATCTGGTCTGACTCGGTCGAGTCAGAAGCTGACTCGGTCTGACTCGGTCATCTTCTCCACCAACACTTGACCAAATTTCTATTTTTTTCATGGAAAACAGCACAAAGGTCTAACTTTGGGGAGCTCTATCTAGCTCAATTTTGATCCAATGAAGGCATATAATATCTCTATGGAAAGCCAGGCCAACGTACTCCAACTTTCATGTTTTGACCAAAACCTAATTAAGCTTTCAACCCACCTAGAAATATCAGTTTATGTGCTACCTCACTGCTGATTCCAGATTTCCAGATTTTGTACTTTACACTAAAATCATCATATCTCTTCCAATATTGAACCAAACACTACAAATGATATTATTTTGGAAACTCATTTTAGTATACTACAATAATATACATTTCATACAAGCTGAAACAATTCTAAAGTTTTCCTAAAATCATGTTCATAGTTAAGATATCAAAAACACATAACACTACACGAAATCCAGTTTTTACCAACAGCAGCATTAGTCACGGTTTGCATTTCAGCAACGCCCATACGCTGTTGGGAAGCTCGTAACGTCTTCAATGGTTACTGAAAATGCGATCTGTTACAGTGCTCCGTGTTTTTGTTGGTGCAACTACCCGCCTGCCCTCAATATTTCGGTGAACTTCCTAAGTTAGCCTCGACTTTTCTTTTCCCCGCCCCACTTTTGGGCTGATGAAATTTCAACCCCAGCATCGTAACAGAACCGGATTTTTATTTCAACGGATTAACTTAATACCACAGATCCGAAAATAAGAAAACCCAAAAGAAAATAAAAGAAAATCAACTGAAATTATGAAACCATTTATTATTTCTGAATTAGCTCAGCTGTATGTCCAACACCAACAACTTAAGCTGCCACATCCACTCATTTCTCTCGCTGGTTTCTTTTTCTCCACCGGATTCTTCTCTATCACCAGTTTCTTTCCCTGCCGACGTCGATTTTGACCGGCAAATTCGTCGAGCACAGTGAGATTTAGCGTGCGGGAACTTCATCAACATCATTGAATCAATCAAATCTTCTATGAAATATCGATTTGGAAACTGGTTTGAGTTTAATCGATTTTATTATAGAAGGATTGAAACTGATTTCAAATTTTGGATCTGACGATGCTCTATTGGTTAAGGTATTTCACTTGTATCCCTTTGAATTGGAAATTTACAACATCTATGAGTATTGAAGGTCTGAATGTCTCAGATATGTTTGCTGTTGTAGGATTTTTGTTGATTTGTCTGATTTTTGTGTTTGTTGATTGTCATTAGAAATGTAGATGTGTTTTAAGTTCATGGTAGTCTGTATTTCCATGTGATTGTAGGTGTGGTTAGTTCATATATTGTACTCTGGTTTGATAATGTTACACTGAAAAGTTTACACATTAGGTTGATGAACTTTGTCTAGGACATATTATAGGACATAATCTCGTTTACCACCAGACTACATTACATTGCCTAGTGCTAGTGTCTATAAACTCAGCAATCCTATGAGAAATCTACCTACATTCCACCTGTTTATTGGTTGTTTGAAATTCTTCAACCAGAATTCTGGCTCTAGAATTTTGGCCTAATGTAATTTGGCACTTGAAGTAGGAGTTCCATAGAGTACATAACATTGCCTAGTGCCAGTGTTCTATAAAATCACCATTTCTTTCTCTGAAAATTACTCACTCTTTCTTCAATTCTTATCAGTGAAAATCATATTCAATACTTTCAATCTTTTGTTTGTTAATCATTCAAGACTTTCATCCCCACTTTCAATCATTAAAACAAAAAACAAAGATATTCATATTCATTACATTAACAAAATAGTTCCATTAAAGATATTCATATTCATCATTTACAACCAGTTAACAAGGGCTACTTCGCATCATAGCCCAAAATCCCCAAAACAACCTGAACGTTTCCCAAAATCCACCAACATAACACCTGAACTTTCCCCAAAACCACCAACCACCAAAAAACATCAACACTTAAAACCGATTAATAACAACCTGAGCAGACAATAAGAGACAAAGACTACTACTACTACCTAATTAGCCGTCTTCGAGAGGATTTTTCTTCAAGCTTCAATAAATTGAAACCTCTCTCGAAGATAACAAAATTGATGAAGATTTACAGATATGGTCTGCAACGAGGGAATTTAGTCATCATCCTCGGCACCATGATCTGAGTCATCTCCCATCATGTGGTAATAGTCCTCAGGATCAATATCATCATCAGCACTAGAAGCAGGAGTCCCATAGCCTTTCCTTTCATCATCTTCTTCTTCATTTTCCTCTGCATCCTCATCCTCCAACTCTTCAGACGCCTCAGATTCCTGCTTCTCATCAAATAAGGGTTCAAGCATGGTTCTAGCAAAAATCGCAGGGTATTGGGTTTTCTCCTTCCAATACAGACGGAAAAGTCTCTCCCTTTCTTTTTGACGATCTCTTTCATCTTCAGATGTTGTATCCTCTTCACTTTCTTCCATTGCTACTTGACCTTGATACTCCTCTTCTTCACTTTCTTCTTCAGTTTCACTTCTCCTCCCATAATGATCATCACCACCCATCTTTCTGATTTTCCTTGCCCCCCCTCTGGCTTAACCATAGATCAAATTCAGGAGTATAATCAACCATCAACTGAAGAAATTCCTCTCTCGCTTTCTTTATCTTGATTTGACTTTTCAATTCATTCACCAAGTTTTCCATTGAAATTCGCGACAATCCGAGAGCAAGTTCTTTCACGAACTGAAAGTATACATAATCTTCAGCATTGTTGCACCATTGTTGTTGTTCTGATCAGCATTGTTTGCACCATTGTTGTTGTTCTGATCAGCCATTGTGGTTTCTCACTTGTCTCTATAATTTCTCTAATTACTCTATATGTTGGTATACCTTTGCAAATCTTCTCTTATCTTTGCACCAAGATTAATGAGTCTATTTATGCACATTTACCGCCGGTGGTTATTTCCAATGAAAACGGTTCCTTTTCAGACACAACTCTGATCAAAAGTCATCTCAATTTCCATTTCCCTATGTCCATTTTTCTCTCTTGAGAACATTCCTCCTCCCACACGTTTCCAGCACCATCATTAGCAACATTTATTATTAGTCATTACCTAATCCTATCATGTAGCTGTGGCTAGGAAGGATGGTCTAGTCTGGTCGTTTCCTATGTCCAAGCATGGGTCTAGGCTGGTCTATTCTTCTTTTTCTGCGTTTTCCTATGTCCAAGCATGGGTCATGGGTCAGTTTTATTTTATAGTAATTTTTAGCAAAATGCACAAATTAGGTCAGAATACCAACAGTTGCCGGCGGTTAGAATACCAACAGTTTCCGGCGGTTAGAATACCAACAGTTGCCGGCGGTTAGATTACCAACAGTTGCCACTTATCATATAATATTAGGGTAATATAAAACCATGGGCGTGATTAGAAAGATTCAAGGTTGAACTTCACCATTTTCCAATTTCTCTGCAACCATGAATCCCAATCAAAAACCAACTAATAGTGTTGATGACGAAGAATCAAGGATGTTGCAGGATGCATTTGCAACAGTGAGGAGGATGGTTGCAAATGTTCCAACAATGGAGAGGGGTGAAGGTTCAAATCAACCTGAATTTGAAGAAGTGGATGAAGAGAATCCGACTGATGAGAATGAAGAGAATGTTGAATTTGAAGATGGGGATTCCTGGAAAATACAAGTTAGGAAAGAAGGGGGTCCATACATGCCTGCAACATAGGGAATTGCATTTTATGGGGATGAATGGGTGGTTATGGGTGGAAAGCAAGTTGGGTTTTATGGGTATAAGCTTCCCACTGAATTGAGGTATGAAGTGCAGAAAGTTCTTTCTAAATCCCTGGCATTTAGGAGGAATCAGAGGCTTCCTGTAATCCAAGCCATCGTAAGCACTATACCACCACCAATTGTGCCGGAAAATCAACCACCACTATTGTAGAAGAAGTAGTGGAGCAAGTTAGGGTCAATAATGCAATTAGGAAAGTATACTGGGATGAACGGGTTGAGCACCACAAAGCTTTGTTTCCTGATTTTGGTGATAATCCGGTCGCAGATGGCTCGGGCCATTGGAACCCCAACATGATCGCCTTCAATGCAGGCCTAAAGGATATGAAAGCCAAATACAGGCCTTTCACATATGATGAAGAGGAGGCTGCTGAGTTTATGGAGAGCACTGGTGAGACTGTTGTTGCTGCTGATATTGGTGGTGCAAATGCTGTGGTGTTGCTTCTGCTAATATTGTTCCTGGTGCAAATGCTGGTGTTACTGCTGCTAATATTGTTGCTGGTGTTGCTGCTGCTAATATTGTTGCTGGTGCAAATGCTGGTGTTGTTGCTGCTAATATTGTTGCTGATGCAAATGCTGGTGTTGCTGCTGCTGCAAATGGTGACATTGAGATGATTGACCTTGTTTCTGATTGAATGTTTCAATTTAAGTTTCTGACATAGTCATGTTTTTAGTTCCTTGTTTAAGTTCATATGTTTTTGGGATGTAAGAATTATCAGTACAATGTATAAGTCAGTACAATTGTGGTTTTTGGTTTATTTTGGGATGTAAGATTTATCAATGCAAGTTCAGTACAGTTGAATACTGATCACAGAATTGAACAGAAATTAGATTAAACATTCCTACTTTGTTCAACATCCGGTACATTTAAAAAAACCCAAAAATTGCCAAATCCTTTAGAACTTGTGCATTAACATTACATAAACAAGACTGCCATGTAATTACACCAAAAGTTAAATCATCCTTGATTGTCAGAAGTCACTTGATCCTTGTCTGCTGGTGCTTCAGAGTCATTTGGTGCTTCAGTGTCATTTGGTGCTTCAGTTTCATTTGACCTCTCCTGTTCTCCAGCCCGCACCACCCAGTCAAACTGCAAATATGGAAAATTGAACATATTATTGACAAGTTCTGTTTTCACATTTCTAACTCAGATTCACATAACAATATGGATATCATCAAATATTAAAGCTACAACCAATATAACCAATCGAACTTATGCAAATAACTAGGTGATAAAAATGACAAACAAAAAACAGAACACAGTAAATGAACACAAGAAGATAAACGAGACAATACCACAAGTGTTCTGCTGTTCGAGTAATGAGTCTGGATAAGTTGAACAATTCCCTACAAGCCAATCACAGAAGAGCCAATATTCAGTGAATAAGTTGAAAATTACCAAAAGTATTCATTTTTACCCATTCACTAAGAAAGAAAACTATCATGTATACGTACCCCCAAACATTTCATTGAAGGATGATCAACTAGAAACTCGAGATCTCGAATCCGTTTATCCTTCTCTGCAAGCTCACGTCTAAGGTTCTCGAGATCTCGAATCCGTTTATCCTTCTCTGCAAGCTCACGTCTAAGGTTCTCGTTCTCGGTTTTTAACTTTGCAGCCCAACTGGGTTCAGGCTGACCACCCCAGAATTCTTTTGGCTTGACAAAGTTTCCAACACATGGGACACGACCCTTCACAGCTGCAACTGAATCATTAGGCCCAGAGATAACTACTCCACTTTCAGGTTGGCTAGCCAGGTTTTGGTATTCCACCATTCGACCCTATACATAGTTCATGTTCAAAATTGATGTAAGCATCAACTTTGATAACCACTTTTCAAATTTAAATGAAGAAAAGAAAGTATACAGTCATAAAAGTATACGTGTAGTTCAGCTGCCACGGGTTCCATAACTCGAACTTCTGATTCATCCGATGTTTTTTGTTTCTTTAGATGGGTCTCCTCAAATATTTCAAGCCGCTCAGGGAATCTTCCTAGTTTATCTTGCAACTGTAAAAAGAGTTTTGAGTAGACAATATTGTACATACAAGCTATATAACAAATCATCATAAATAATCTTAGTGCTGGGCATATGCTTTACCTCTCTTGCTTTTTCTATGTGTGGCTTACGGCCACATGTGTGCTTAACTTTTTGTTTTAATATGTTATGTACATTCGTAGCAGCTTTAATCTGTGATAAAGAAACAAACAAAACACATTCCCATGAGAATATAATAGAGTGGAAGTAGCCACACATAGGGTCTCTAGTAATTCAAAAATCAAAACTAAGAAAAAACAATGGAGCAACTTACTTGGTTGTTCTCCTGGCTCCACAGTCAACCAATACTTTCCATTGACTCTTGAAAACTTGCTTAGGTCGGTTTGCAAGATTTTCTTCCAGAGTTTTTTCCTTGTCGAATCCTTTCTTTTTCATCTTGGACTTGTGATCCCACCATGTGGCATTCAGTTTTCGAGAAAGTAGTCGATCAACATCAACGTCCTCCGAAAAGATGAATTTTCGCTGACATAAAAAGGCAGATTACAATGTTTGAGATAAAGAAAATTCACTGTACAACAACTCTTTAAGTAATAATGGCACACAATTTTCGTATTTCTTGCCCAGTTTTTCGTCCAGGCATACGCGACCAGTGAAACACTGATAATGGCAATACATTGCCATCTACAACTAGATATCGAACATACTCAGCCAGTTGTTCTGTGCCCTTTTTGCAAGGTCTTCCCATCAGCGTCTCCACTTGGATCTTCTCTCCATCTTTGAGGTCTTTAAGGAACTTCAACTTCCGTTTCTTTCGCATTTTTTTACGCGCGACAACACCATCCTACAACAAATTCATAGAAACAAATTAATCATGTAATCATCCATATATTTAAGTCTTAACGAACCCATATTCGACGTACCTATATTTATCTCTACACAAAGTTGAGGATCAACCAAATTTTAATTTGAACAAAACAGTTCTTAGTTAACATAAATCAGACAAATGTCAAACAAATCTCCAAACAACAATATCAAACAAATCCCTAAATCAGAAACTAGAAATTACTGAAGAAACCCCTAGATTCACCTCGAAATGAAGGAACCCTAGCTCCCAGATGCGTCTCCAAGGAACCCTAGCCTCCAATTGGAAAAATTAGAAAGTTGGGAGAGATTGATGGAAAACTGAAAATATCTAGCGACTATTCCCAATTTTATTGGCCACGTGTTGGACCAATAAAGTTGCTTATTCTAACCAGATACATCACTATTCTACGGAAACAACAAAACCGTCTCATACATCACTTTTTTCAACGGAAACAACAAAATCGTCTCATACCTTACTATTTTCCACTGCCATTAGGGATTTGAAATGGAGTTCAGAGGAAGATTGTAACTCTCACTTGCCCAAAATGGGTTCTTTTATGGTTCTACAAGGATTCCACCTTGAATTTGCCATTTTTGGATAGGATCAGTGCTACTGTGGAAGTGCCTGGCTCAGAGTATGGCAAATTAGGGAGTGGTTTGGAGTTCAGAGGAAGATTCTCAAATACAACACTATTTTCAACGGAAAAAATGTAACCGTCTCAGAAATATCACTATTTTCGACGGAAACAACAAAACCGTCTCGGCTATATTAGTATTTTCCACGGAATCCAAAAAACCGTCTCACCTTCATTACTATTTTCTACGGAATGTATCAAACCGTCTCAACTACATTACTATTTTAGTGAGTGGTTTGGAGTTCAGAGGAAGATTCTAACTCAAACTTGCCCAAAGTTGGTACTTCTAAGGTTCTACAAGGATTCTTCCTTGAATTTTTCATAAATGGATAGGATCAGTGATCCTGCAGGCTTAGATTCATGGTAATTATGTTCAACTAGCAAAAAATGTCATGATTTTTAGATTGTTGTCCCATGGCTTAAAACCCACCCACTTATGCCGTTGACCACAAATTTAAATTGACTTGACATAGTTGACCAGATATTTTTTCCGTGTTTTCGGCTCATTAATCGAAGTGAAAAGCAAATCTCTCATCTATTATTGAACTCTCCTCTCTTATCCGAAAGTTGGAGCTCAAAGTTAGATCTCAAATTTCGTTTCCCTCTCAAATCTCCACTCTGAGTCTTCTTTTCCCCCCTCGAAAATCATCTCTCTCTTCCTGAAATTTTGGTTTCCCTATCAAATATGTTTTCCCTCTTCTACAAAAATCAAAACCATTTCAGATCTAACTTTTCTGTAAAAACAGACGGAGATGGGAAACTCTTTCCTCTTTCCTGTATCCCATATCTCTCTACTATCTTATCTCGCTCATATCTCTGGTAATCTAAGTAGATTTCTAGTTTAGATTAGATTTATTTTGGTTGTTATCTCTTTCCATAGGTTACAACCAAAGTTAGGGTTTTAACATTAGCATAAGTTGAGATATGTTCAACCTTTTTTATGGGTAAATGTTGAGATGTGTTAATATGTTGTTAATCAATCATTTCTTGGTGTAAGCACAAATACATTAGTTTGTGTTATTAGCATTAGTTTATCTTGGTGTAATTGGACCATCTCACTGCCATTGAGTACTTGATGGGATGTATTATTGTTTTTCCAAAACACCATGTAGTTTTTGGAGAGGAGGGGTATTTTTTGGAAAGATTGCTGCAAATGAAGGAGTTCAATGCAACAAACTTTCCAGCCAATACTCCTACCTCTCTAATTTACATTGGTTGATTTTTACTTACTACATTGTCGTTGTCTTGTGAGGAGGCTTCTTTGAGCACGGTGCTGCTGCAGGACACCTTTTTCAACTTCAGGTTTGTCTACATGCATATCATATGAGCTCTTTATAATATTATGTGCTACATGCTTTGGAGTAATAGGCACATTTTCTGGGTTTTGCGAGGATTCACCGTTGCAAGTCTGGGCTTTGTATGTTCCAATGGGGGATGATAACCCAGCTTGCTTTTTTTGGCATCGTATTTATGCAAAAGCACAACTTGGCAATGATACATTATAAATCAGCAAGCATTGCAATTGTTATAATGTATCATTGTCCTGTTATGTTTTTACATGTGCACATTCAACGACATCAGTGTAAAGCTTTTCGTGATTATCAGAATCGATGGGCACATTCGGCTACCATTATCTTTGTTTTGTGAGGATTCACTGTTGCAGTACCATCAAAGTGCAGAAGGGGAAAGATATGACTGTATTGGTCCCGCTAGGCTCTTTACAAAAACTGGAGTAAATTCATTTTATGAGAACTTGATGGTTACGAATTTATTCCAATTTTTAAAAAGAGTCTTGCAGGACCAATACAGTCATATCTTTCCCCTTCTGCACTTTGATGGTACTGCAAGACTCTTTTTAAAAATTGGAATAAATTCGTAACCATCAAGTTCTCATAAAATGAATTTACTCCAGTTTTTGTAAAGAGCCTAGCGGGATAGGTATGCAACTATGAAACAAGAGTTGTAGTTGTGTTTCAAGGACGGTTTGTTTCCCATTGGTGAGTGGACTATTATTATACCTGCTCAGAAAATCAAAATGTATGAGTATTTGGTCGAATTAGATGTATGTTGCACTTAGGTCTCCCTGTTGTAGGAGATAGTTAAGGTCAAACTTTGTTCATGCTATAATTGCTAGATGTATGAGTAGTATGGCATGTTACATAATAATAAGAGAATTGTATGGGTATTCGGCGAGCAGTGAACTTTCATGTGATTGATGGAGCTTTAGCCAATGAGAGGCTGGTGTACTCACTCTTGTATGTCAGCAGATTGCTTCTTGTTTAGACGCAATCAACCTACACATATGAGTGGGAAGTGTACTGGCTCATTTAGCTATATTGACAATAGAATTGCTTATCCAATAATGACAGCAGAATCACTTATATGTGAAGATGCTTGCAGTAGTTCTTTCTTTTTTATTTGCCATTATGTAGTTAGCATAAGTTACTATTCTACTAGTTAGTAACATGAATCACATGAATTGGTGAAATCACATGCTTTGCAGTAGTTCTTTCTATTGCCATACAACTCATTATCAGTTACGTTTTGTGGTGAAATTTGAGCAAGTTGTACCTTGTTCTCTCTTCCATATAAGATGAGAATTATGTCGTAGGTGTATGCCAGGGCTTCGGCAACCCTACCACACAACCTAAACTGAGATGAGCTGTTTGTTATACCCAATGTAACATGTCCCTCCTTTTCTAGAAGATAGAGACATTTGACTTTTTTTTTCTTCAAACAGTCAAGGAAGTTAATATTGGTTTTATTAAGTTTGTTAATTTTTTAAAAAAAGTCAAACGTGCCTATCTTTTAGAACCGGAGGGAGTATTCATATGATTATAGACAACTCTATTAGTGGGTCATATTATCTTATTACAATGGATGTTCTGTCAACTATATATAGAAAACTCAAAGCTTTGTTTCATTGTTTCGCAGAACTCTCACATCTGAGGTCGACGGACTACTTCGACGTCTTGTATATAAGCTTCTTCTGATCCAAGGTATCATTACAGAACATCACATAAACTGCAAACTGCCAAAACACACAACCTTCTAATCTAGGGGTAGTAATAACACAGGCAAAAATGTATGTATCTATTTTGCCTTGTGCAGTTTTATAAATTTAGGATTGTGAATGAGTGTAGTGAATGATGTATAAACGGTTGTATGATTTTCAGAGTTTGAATGAAATATGTGTGTTAGTTGAATGAGAATGGATGTATTTCAGTGGGAATAAATTGAAAATTACAGGATTTCGATTCAGTATTGCAGGTTTAAAAATGAATTGTATTGTATTGCAGGTTCAGGAAAGAACTGTATTGCAGGTTCACAAATGAACTGTATTCCAGATTCCGGAATAAATTGTATTCCAGGTGCAATTGTAACGCAGGGCTTAATGCTTGTCAGCGTTATTTTTTTTTTAAAAATAATACAGGTTCTTCCAACGATAACAGACGTTACACAAATCTGTTAGTTGCAAAAACACGTGGCAATCCTAAAAACTGTTACAGATGCGTTTTCCACGAATAAAAACGTTGCCTAAGCCGTTAAAACTTATCCGTTACACGCCGTGGTCTAACGGGAGCGAAAGTTGTTGGATCCGTTACGACAGAAGGACAGGTGGCAAGCGCTGAACCGTTAGAAAATAGATTCCATCAGTACATTCCGTTACTTTAACAGTTAGGGTATCAGTTATGCAGACGCAACAGTGCTGGCTGTTCCGAAACAGCTACGAAAACTGCCAGCTGGCAAACGGATAAACCGTTACTGCACAAAAACACCGTTGGATATAATGTTACAGTTAAGAGTTGTTTTATCAGTTACTGCCCACCGTAACGGGTAGACCGTTACAATAGGTTGCCACGCGGCACATTATGATGGTATGTCTCATCCGTGGCAATAATTACTACAACAGATGCATGTGTTGCTGTAATTATAATTACACCAACGGCAGATCCGTTGCTGTAATTATCCCAACACTAACAATAACGGCGTCCCGCCAACGGCCACTCGTCGTTGCTTTTATTTTTTGCAACGGCCCACCGCCGTTGCTAAAAAGTCAATTTCGTGTAGTGTAAAATCACTATCATCATGTTATTAATTTACTTAATACCATACTATTGCTATACATAAGAGCTACTCAAAACACCCCTAATATACTATAATGTTTAGAAGATTACCTTGGTTGATTACTTGCTGGAAAAAAATGCGTTTTGGTTTCTCGGAAATCATTATGATGCGACAAACATAAATACAAAAGAAATACAAAGTTAGAAAACTTATCGAATTGGTTGATCGAGGCGAGGGTCGCTCTTTCCTTAAGACTAATTCGTCCCTTCATACGGTGCTCACGGTTGTACGGACGTAGTCTCCCAAGATACAACGATCATGCCTTGTAGAAAGTAGCACTACAATTCTACTTGGCGCAGCGAAGTTGACGTTACTGTGCTCTTAAACATGACTTGACTCTAGACACTCTTTGTTTTCAAAAACCATGTTTCAAAATCCTAAAAAACTCTTTTCAACTCTACCTAAACCAAAATAAGAGATGAGTATTTATAGAGTCAATGGTGACTGTACAAGGTGTCAATTCACCAATAGGTGACTCACCATGTCTAATGGTGACTCTCCATGACACCTATTCACTAAGTGTCTTATGGTGAAAAGACATGTCCCTTAAACACATCTCTTGAAGTATAACTTTCAAATTCAATTTTCACTCAAACAAAATAATTTTGACTCAAAATTCCAACAATCCCCCACATGAGTGAAAATAGTGACTCAACAAAACTTAAAACTTTTAAGAGCACAAGCAGAGAATATCATGCATCGGTAAATGGTAGCTTTTGGCTTTGAACCAAACCTAGTGAAGATTACCGGATTTACTAGCTAATCAGTGAACGCGATGTCTTGAACTCTTCAGCCGTTGGTGTAAATCGATACAATAAATCTCACGCATTATACTCTCTTATAATCGTCTTCTTCTCGGTTGTGTTCATTTCGGCCCTGAACATTCTTGGTATTATATGAGTGTTGTAGATTAACCTAGCCTTATAGTTATCATAGAAGCGGCCCAACTTCTCACTCATATAGGTGATCTCCTATTTGAAAGTATCCTGCCATACTTTTCTTAGTTTGACTAAGCTATAGGAATCATTAAGAGAAAATCTCAACCTGTCACGTGACAGGCCACTGATTCTTTATCATAGGAATGGGAAAGAGAAAATCTCTTTCAGTGTTATCTGACGAGTAATTCACAACTTAGTTGTCCCTTTTGAACCAAGACCATGGGATCTCCAATCGCTTAGGTTGGGTTACCGCTGCAACTTACTCTTTAGTAAGGCTATAAGCCCATTCCCCTCGATGATGCAATTATAAGATCTCTAGAATTCGTATCCTTAGTCGACTTGATACAATTCACAAACACTTTTTCATTCTAAATGCGCGCATTTGAGAGCAATTGCTTTATGGTATTACGTTGACCTCGTAATTCTAGGAACGTAACATAATACCGTTTTAGCACCCCCATTTTTTTTTCGATGAATTTATCATTAATTAATTAAAACAATAATAGGAGTACCAAATAACTCGCCCACATTGCTTCTCCCATCAAGCTCGAATATTAGAGCTCGAAGCCCCACCATAGATATTCTCCACCAATCATAAAACACTATTGTGGGCCTCACGGTCGGTGAAACTTGGCAGACCGGATCAACCCCACGGATCGGTGAAACTCGAAAAACCGGATGAACCCCATGCTCCTGTTTTTTATGGCAAAATCCTACCTAAACCCTAACTTCACTGTTTCCTTCTCTGCCGCATCTTCTTCTCTGCAAACTCTTTCTATGATCGATTATAGATCCTATGTATTGAATAATCCACGCAATCTTTTGGTTTGATTTTCCAGGTAAGAGGTCGAGTTGGCTTCATACAAAACAAAACA
Source organism: Papaver nudicaule (assembly GCA_023529015.1). NCBI lineage: Eukaryota > Viridiplantae > Streptophyta > Magnoliopsida > Ranunculales > Papaveraceae > Papaver > Papaver nudicaule. The sequence continues at coordinate 18,072 of JAJJMA010077911.1, forward strand.
GAATCATATCCTCTAATCCTAAACCGTAGCCTTTCTTCTTCATTTAAAAGACAAAGAGAAAAGAAAGATGGCAGATGTTACAAGAGCAAAAAAAAGGTAGGGAATCTGCATATTAAAATCAACTTAGAGGCATATGGTAGAAGATGCAAGATGCTCTCTTTATGCCTCTTTACCTTCATGTAAGTCATTGGCATTCATATTTGTAAGCTAAGCGGCATTCTTAGTGCGAGAGGAGAGCGAATACAGATGGACTGGGTATCCATCAAGGTGTTCTTCACTAGATAATTTTATGCATCTCTAGCTCCATGGAAGTCCTTGCGTATTTGCAAACTAAGTGACGTTTACAAAATGAGAGATAAATGAATCCAGATGGAGACGGTATCTATCTTACTCAGTATTCTGTTGTATCCTATATGTTCTGGCTTTCTTATTGATTATATTGTTTTATATAATCCTCCAGAGGCCTCTCTCAGTTACCTGATTGTGATTATTCAAGTGATCTTATTGTACTGATTTGTATTTTTCGTTGTAATCTTAAGAAAATCTACCAAGCAAAGGATGTTGCATGGATACTTCCAAAGGAAGGTACTACCTAGGTTGGATCAACTGCACAACCAAATTGGTGGGTGAATCAGGGAAAGATTGGTGCCTTTTATGCTTGGAAATTGAAGATTCTATTGGGACTGCATGTTTTGCTGCCATGGACACTGAATCTCGAACGGCATTTGATATGGTAATCAAAATGAAGAATATATATACTAAAAAATTGCTTTGAGTATGTAGACAACCAGATGTTAGAATTGAGAGGTTTAAGTTCACCTGGAGAATAAAAAATGGATAGATTCCAAGATCAAGGTGGTGACAACAAACTAGGTATAACTGCAACTCTATATTCCTACTTAGTGTCCATTGATT
>JAJJMA010077913.1:0-18386 GCA_023529015.1 Papaver nudicaule
AGAGCGAAGAAGAGTTGAATGGCTCGACCTGTACAGAAGACCACACTCTACGTTGGTAAGCAAAATTACTAATATTCAACTTAATTCATTGCAAAACCCTAACATGAATTTTTATCAGGAAGTTCTGTTCAAATCCCATACAAAAATAAAGCCCTAATTTCTTATGTTGTTTTGTGTTTCAGGAGGTTTAGCTGAGGAAGTGAATGAGACAATATTACATTCAGCATTCATACCATTTGGTGATATTAAAGATGTTAAAACTCCATTAGATCAAGCTACTCAGAAACATAGATCTTTTGGTTTTGTTACTTTCTTAGAGAAAGAAGATGCTGCTGCTGCTATGGATAATATGGATAATGCTGAGCTTTATGGAAGAGTTTTGACTGTTAACTATGCGCTGCCTGAGAAAATTAAAGGTGGTGAACAGGGTTGGGCTGCACAACCAGGTACGCTTTCTGCTTCTCTAACCCTAATTTCTATAGAATTATTCAATTTTGATATTTATGGATTTGTTTGGTTTTTTATGCTTGAATGTGCGTTCAGTTCTATACAGTTAGCATAGGTTTTGATTTGATTGTATGAGTTGTTGCCTTTTATCAATTTGCGAATTTGGGTTTTTTTTTCTTTCCAAATCTTCTTTAGTTCAGGCAGTGAATTTGAGAACCCCTCTGAGATACGAGATACATAATATTGAGGTCTTGGAGGGTTTAGCCACTTTAGTTGATGTTAAATGTCAGTTGTATATGTTCTGCGATTTGTGTCTTTCAGTTCAGTTCGGCTGTTTGAATCTTCATTAGCTAGATATGGTAGAGAGCCTAGATTAACTAGACTATTCCCCCCTGGATTATAGTAAAATAAGGAGCCAAAAGAGATTCTGATAATGGATTTAGCTTTGCCTGTAGATTTTGGTTTAGACTTCAGCTTGGGTATCGTGAATGCTCTAATTGAATTGTTGGATTTTGTATGTTACTGCAGTTTGGGCAGATGCAGATACATGGTTTGAGCGTCAGCAACAAGAAGAGGAAATGCTACGTGTACAGGCAGAAAATCGTGCTGAAATGCAAAAGGCAGAGGAATTGCATAGGAAGAAGTTAGCTGATGAAAGAGAAGGGGAGAGAGACGAAGACACTGAGATGAAGGATGATCCGATGGCAAGGGCGGAAGCAGAGGTCTTGTATCAAAATGGCAGCTCTTAGAATACCACTGACTGAGCTGTCATTATCGGTAGAGTGCTATTACTAATGTTCGATTTCTGTTAAGTATCTGGTTGTTGCTATGTCTTTGCAAGAATTGGGTTTCTATGCTCCATATGTATGACTGTACATTATCATATGAAAACTAGAAGTTGCTAAAGTTTCTGACAGAGAAATATCAATGCAAAACGAGATTCTGTAGTTATACTTGTGTGCCATGTATGCGTCAGTATGTTTTCTGTTCAATCAGCTGTGTTGATGATCGCAAAACCTGTATCATGTTTTGCAACATCTTGATAATACAAAAGTTTCATACTTACATGCTTCCCAACATCGATGGATCTTCACTTTTAGTGGTGGATAAGATTTACTTGCAGAAGCACACACCATATTCCTTGTTATAGGCAATAACATTTCCTTCAAACATTTTCTTGAGAGTTTAGACTACAGAGTCGACAGACACCAATTCCTTGGCTTATTCCATAATTGGCTAACATAGTATGTCACAAGAGATCTGTAAGGTAGTTTTGTATGGGATGATTGAACAAGAAGTTTGTTAGAAGAAGTGCATCATCACAAGATCTGATAACTTAACTTGACTTCATGAACAGAATTAAAATTCAATGAATATGGTTTCCATTAGGGTTTTATTCTTTCATATTCTGTATTTTACTTTGTAGGTAAGAGCAGACAATGGAGACCCATCAGAAATCCGATTGCCCTGCCTATTGGCGCCATTATCTTAGGCTAGGAAACATCATCAGACTAGCTTATGCTAATTGCTGGATCGGCCTTAGCTAAGCCGATTTACTATTAGGATTAGAGTAATTAATCAATCAATCAACAACTCTATTCACCTCCCTATCTCAACTCCATTTGCTTTCGACTCTCAACTCACGCCCTCTCAACTCAATTCATCTCTTTTTCCTCTACTAAATTTTTTTCTCGCAATTTCCACCTGAAAACTCACTCATTCTTATTCTTACAATATGATGAGAACCTGACAAGCAGCGTGTCAGCTATGATTAGATCTCGAAGATGACTCAAGGAAGGAAATCATTGAAACTTTGGCCAATGACAAGGCTGAAGTGAAGAGTATCAAAGACACCTGAAAAAGAAGAAATTCTTGATTGGAAAAGTTGAGTAGTCTTCATCAGAAGGGGACTTCCTAATTGAGAACCAATAAGGTACCAACAACCGGATATACTTGCTTCAGACTCTTTCTTCTGTACCAACACCCATATTACCATAGTACCCTTGCAATAATTCATCTTTCTTTGCCCATAAAAAAAAATTGAAATAAGGGGGAGGTCAAGTAATAATTAAAAAAAAGAAAGGGTAATATGGTAAGAGGATTATGGGATTCACAAGAATCACCAACTATATTAGCTGTTAGCCTGTTGCATTCGAATTCATCCCGCCTAATTTCTTCTATTACCACTTCTCACCAAAGACATTGCTTCAAGTTTAGAGAAACCTAAATAAATCAAAAAAGATGGATCGAGAAAGAAGGGGCAACTACTTGAAAACCAGTAGGTTAGCTTTCCTTCCCTTCCAGAAACAATTCTCATACATCTTCCTTAAATACTTACAAACCCTTCTCTTGTACTCTTAACTCACAACCACCTTTGAAATATCCACTGAGGCATATCTTGTGGAAGTACAAGCATGGAAATCAACAAATACAGGGAGCCATTTCCTGGATATACCATGAGAATACAGGATAAAGATTGCCGTGTGCAATGCCGAGTTAGTTCACTGACAAATTTGAGACTGCTGATATCTGTATTCTCCCTTTTCGCAATCATCTCTTGTGCCGGTAAGGATCTAGTTCCAAATGTATTAATTCTCAGTATCCTTTTTCCTGTTAATATGCATTTCTTGATTTGCTTTGGGTTGTACTACTTGCAGCTGCCTATGATCCATTGGATCCAAATGGTAACGTGACGATCAAATGGGACATAGTATCTTGGACTGCAGACGGATACGTGGTGAGTGTTATCTAGATTTTCGATGAATATTGTTCTTCTTTGCTTCCTCGGATTGTTTTCAAAAATATATAAATATCTAAAGGTCAAGTACAATTTACCAGGCAGCAGTAACCATGAACAATTTCCAAATGTATCGACACATAATGACTCCTGGCTGGACATTAGGATGGTCATGGGCAAAGAAAGAGGTGATTTGGTCAATGATTGGTGCTCAAACAACTGAACAAGGAGATTGCTCCAAGTTCAAAGGAAACATCCCACATTGTTGCAAAAAAACTCCAACGGTTGTTGACTTACTTCCCGGAGTACCTTACAACCAACAATTCACCAACTGCTGCAAAGGAGGAGTAGTTGCCTCATGGGGACAAGATCCATCCGCCTCCGTCTCAGCCTTCCAAGTCAGTGTTGGGCTTGCAGGAACTTCAAACAAAACGGTTAAATTACCAAAGAATTTCACTCTGCTTGGCCCTGGACCAGGTTACACTTGCGGTCCTGCAAAAATTGTTCCACCTACTACATTTCTCACAGCCGATCGCCGAAGAAAAACTCAAGCATTGAGTAAGCCAGTTTCTTTTATTTCATCTAGTTTTTAAATCATGCCATGGGTGTGTTAATATGAGCTTCTCTGCCAGAAGTTACAGCGTTGATGTATTTATTCTTTTTGCAGTGACATGGAATGTAACCTGCACTTACTCGCAGTTCCTGGCAAGGAAGAACCCAAGTTGCTGTGTTTCTTTCTCATCTTTTTACAACGAAACGATTACTCCTTGTCCATCTTGTGCTTGTGGTTGCCAAAACAAACATAACTGTGTCAAGTAAGTTTTTCATTCAATTCTCGTACATATGAACATGTATATTGCCACTGTTCTGTATTCATGGTGGATAGTATTTACAGGAGCGATTCGAAATTGCTGAGCATGGTGGGAGTGAATACACCGAAAAAGGATAACTCGCCGTTGCTGCAGTGCACACATCATATGTGCCCAGTAAGGATTCACTGGCATGTCAAGCTCAACTATAAGGATTACTGGCGTGTGAAACTCTCAATTACGAATTTCAATTATCGTCTGAATTACACACAATGGACTCTTGTGGCGCAGCACCCAAATCTGAACAATGTTACCCAAGTCTTCAGTTTCGACTACAAGCCTCTAGTTCCATACCAGTCCATAAGTAAGTACAAACAAACACCAAAGGCATTCAAACCCTTGTTCAGTAGCTTTTTAACTTTGAAGCAGCCCTTTTATGATCAGAATACATAGCCTGAAGTTTGTAACTTGTATGTGTGCAGATGACACCGGAATGTTTTATGGCATGAAATTTTACAATGATTTACTGATGGAAGCTGGGCCACTAGGAAATGTTCAATCAGAGGTTCTTCTCCAGAAGGACAAGGACACTTTTACCTTGAAGCAAGGATGGGCATTTCCAAGAAAGGTTTATTTTAATGGAGATGAGTGCATGCTACCACCACCTGATACTTACCCATACCTGCCAAATTCTGCATTTACAAACTCACTGCAACTCACTGCATTGGCTGCTTCACTGATTTTCTTACTGATGGCCATTGGTTGATCTTCTTCGACATGACTAAATGGAAGAAAACCCTCGTATTGGAAGTTTTGAAGGCAGGAGAAGAAGAACATAACTGATTTTGAGCATTTTCTGCCCACCGCCCGACAAAAATTGCAGGTATTTTGGAACTGAAATTTTTCTAACAGTTGAGTAAGAAGTAGAAGTCACCCTATATTGCAGAGATGTATTTTGTGAAATCAACAACTCTCTATTATGTACACATTCCTCTGAATTGTCTTCATCATATACAATCGTATAAATATTCATGCAGTCGAATCTGCACATACAGAGGCTCGACATCCTTACTGTTATTGAATGTTTTAGCAACGCAATAATAGTTTTCTTAGAGATTGAGAAAAAAAATCTACAAAAAAAAAGTGACGAAATTCAGTGCAGGGAATGTGAAATGTCCTGGTGACACCAACTTATCTGACCAAAAAGAGTAATTTAGACATAAAAAGAATAAAATTGAATAATAGGCGCGTCTTCAAAACCATAAATAAGTTCTACTCTGCGTATGAATGCGGTTTATTACACTGTAAGAACAACATATTTGACGTGGATCTCGTACAATAACTATATAAATATTTAAAATACAACTAAAGGTACACAAAAAAGCAGTGAATTCAACCTGCACATACATGAACAATAAGAAAATCTTGGCTCAACAGGAAATAATGCACCTGAACTCACTTCAACTGCTAGCTGAGACTTCAATACACCAAAATCCAAGATCTAGATCCTCTAGCATTTTGATGTTCTCATTCAGTTGGAGATTTTGAGACAACAATCCACCATAAGATGCCGTAGATTCACTTTACTAGGCAAGAGCCATTAGGAATGTTAAAGATGCCAACATAGCCATGAGAGAACCAAGTATCGAGACAATCGGTCGAGGACTAGCATTTGGCAACCATGGATATGATTCTGGAGGTGGCATGACACAGTTATCACCATTGAAATAAATCCTTCTAGGGAAAGCCCATCCTTTGTCAAACGTGAAAGTATCAGAATCCTTTCGGAATAGTATCTCTGATTGCACATTTCCCAGAGGTCCAGCTTCCATGAGCAAATCATTATAAAATTTAACCCCCCATAGCATTGCTGTATCATCTGTAACGTCAAAGACCGACCCAGAAAAATGTTTATGTTTATCCATGATACAAAGTGTTCAGAAACACCAAACTGCAATAGCACTGTGAAGAAGCATTGACAATTGAAGATGAAAGTACTTACTTATAGCAGCATACGGAGTCAAAGGCTTGTAATTGAAACTGAAAATCTGGGTGATGTTATCCAAATTAGGATGCTGAACGACCATGTTCCACTGTGTGTAGTTCATTCTATAATTGAAGTTTGTGATTGTGATCTTCACTCTCCAATACTGTTTGTAATTGAGCTTAACATGCCAATGAACCCGGATGGGACACATATGAGTTGTACACTGAACTAGAGGTGAAAAGGCATTTTTACTAGCATGACCAGTAACAGCTGAAGCTAAATACGGCGAGTCTCCCCTGCAAGAGAAAATCATAAGAAAACACACGTCAAACTCAAACAAAAAGAAAGAAGAGATGCGTTAAGTTAAATGGTGTAAGAGCGCAAAGATAGGAATTATCAGAGAACTTACTCTACACAGCTTCCAGGTTGAGTTATATTATTTTGACAACCACAGGTACAAGTAGGACATGGGACAATTGTTTCGTTGTAGAAAGAGGAGAGAGACACACAGCATGTTGGTGTCTTCTGAGAGAGGAACTGGGAATAGGTACAGGTAACATTCCACGTCACTGAAAAAATAAAACCCATAAGATAAAAACCAGATACTCAGTGCTTTACTATCAAGCACAGCATAATTCAATGCTATTTGGTTATAAAGTATAAATCCAAAACATTATTCAACTCATCACAAACTTTAGCAAGAAACTTACTTAGTGCTTGAGTCGTTCTTCTTTGATCTGATGTTACAAATTTAGTAGATTTCACAATTTTAGCGGGTCCACATGTGTAACCTGGTCCTGGTGCTTTCAAGGTGAAGTTCTTCGGCACTCTTACGGTCTTGTTTGAAGTTCCAGCAGAACCCACACTAACCTGGAACGAACTTGCTGCGTTACCAGAATCTTGAACCCAAGAATTGAGCACTCCTCCTTTACAACAATTTGCTATCTGCTGGTTGTAAGGAGTTCCCGGTAATAAATCTACAACAGTTGGATCCTTCTTACAACAATGAGGAATGTTCCCTTTGAACTTTGAACAATCACCTTGTTCTGTTGTTTGTGCTCCCACCATACTCCAAATGACTTCTTTCTTTGACCATGTCCATCCCAATGTCCATCCCGGTGCTTGGATGTGACGGTATTGCTGGAAGTTGTACATAGTAACAACAGCCTGTCCAGTCCAATTCATACATTGATCAACAATTCGATACACAAGGTGAGAAAAACAAATCAACTAATCAAGTATCTCTAATTATACACTTACCACATAACCATCTGGAGTCCAATTCATGATATCCCATTTTATTGTGATATTTCCATTCGGATCAAGGGCATCGTAAGCTTCTGCATATTCATAAACCAAAAATATATAATTAATTCCCACAGATTCAGTGCAGATTTGCATTTCATAAACTACAGGCGCTACGGCAGCATCGGAATTGAACCTTCATCTCTTTCGGAATCATTTATTAACACATACAGCAAATCAAAACAATTTTTACTTCCTAAAACAGTATATAGCTATCTAATAATCTACCAAACTATCAGCACATTGAATTCCATATGTAATTCAGCTAAATCTGTACTAATTTTAACTAAAACCCACTAAGGTAAACACCAAAAATTAGCTACAAAATTTAAGAGTATAGACAAATAAGGAAAACCCTCTACTTTATTACAACATATCCAGTAAACCCAACTTCATAAAGGGCTTTAAGATGACCCCAAATATCCAAATCCTTAAAGAAATCAGGTAAATTTCTTCATATCAATCAAAACCCATTACTTTAGCAACAAAAAAGATCAAAATTTGGAAGTGATAATACTAACAAGAATCTGTAAAGTACAAACCTGTTGAGCTGAAACTGAGGCAGGAAATCAAGAAAACAATGAAAATGGCGTAGTTGGGAAGAGATCTAAAAGTAGCCATGTTTTTTTTGGGGTAATGAAGAGTGAAATGAAGTTCAGATCTGCAGCACTGATGCAAGTAAGGAAGAAAGGAAACGTGGTGAGTGTTGTTTCCTTACTGGACTTTACTCACATGACAGTACAGAGAGATAGAGAAAGTGAGAGCTTCTTAAAAATAAGGGGAGATGATGGCAAATTGGCAAATGGCAAGACAAAAATGTATTGAACCACTGATTGAGAAACTTCCCTTGCTTTCATTTTATTTTTTCCTCCAAAAGAAATACCGTAGTTGTTTGGTAGTTATTTTCGACTTTTTCACTTGTTAAATTTGCCACTTTTGTTTTTTTTGTTTAATATTTTCTTAATCTAAACTGGGTATAGTTGTATCATTTTATTTGAGAGACATCTTTTCTGTAATTCCATGAAATTTACAAACAGATTACAAGTAGGCATATCTTGATGATGAGAGTTTGATCTTGGGTTGATTTTTCCAGCTACACTAGAGTTTGTTGATTTCCTACTGCTTCCTTTTCATTTCTGATAAGAAAAGAAAATCATTTGAAGCGCCATAAATGCGAACCACATTGATAAGTATAAATGTTCATTGTCGCTAAAGTTAAGCTCAACGTCCACCTAATTTACTACTCAAGTTAGTTCGGGTATCCGAAGCAAAAGTCAATCCTAAAAATTAGGAGAAAAAGTAATTTGCTTTATAGGATAATATTTTTTGTTGCTTTTGACCGTTATTTTGAGATTTTTTTCCAAATTTAACCTACTTTTGGTTGTAATTACATCAAAAAATTACTTTTCAAAACCCGTTTGGTTGGAAGAATTCGAATCCTAAGAATCCAATCATGCGGTAATCTAGAGAATCCATCTTCAAAAAATATTATTTATTATTTTTTTTAAATAAAAGAGGCAAGCCTCAAAATTTAACATTGATAATAAACCGATTTAAAATCGGACGAGTTACAGGACTGCCCAAGAGATTTTCATCAGATTTACAAAGATTAACTGGACAACATACATATTCATTCAGACAACCTAGCAACTTACCAACAATGATACTAAGAATGATTCGAAGAAGACATCCAACCATTTCCCAATTCCTAAGTAACAGAACAGGTTTAAACGGCCTGGTTTGGATTGGTTTTAGCATATCCAAACCACTTAACAAATCTACATACAGTAGAGATATTAGGATCCAAAGATCAAACCATTTCTCAAAGGTTTTTTCATAACTACAGTAACACAAGTGACAGTGGTATAATAGAATCCATAGATCCCACCAACAGTCACGGTTTTCATCAAAATCATAGAGATACAAGTAACAAAGATAGCCAAAATAGGTTATCTTGAGGTGGAATCAGGCTGAATCGGTACAGTGCTTCATCGAAATCGGTCTTCTGTATCCATTTCTTGCTAGTGTCTTCGGTAATTTTGTTGTTGCTAGTGCCTTTGGTGTCTTTGTTGTTGCTGGTATCTTTGAGCTGATATTGAAGATCCATTGATTTTGTTGCTGTTGTTCTTGGTACTTTTCATAAAAAGAAAACCCAAAAGGAAAAACCTAGAAACAAAACTCTTAACATGATAATAAAACTAGTACTTAAATCTAGAGAAGGCTTGATCGAACAAGGGAAACAAAACTGATAAGATTTAAATCAAAAAAGATTGAAACCCTAAAAATGCAAGAACAACACCAGAAAAGATCAAAACGAAAATAAAATAGGTAAGATTGAAAAGCAAGGTGAAATAAGGGTTGGGTTGTTACTGGGAAGGAGGGTTTCAGGCAAAAGGGGTTTTCGTCGGATTTTGGGAGAGGTTTTTCAGGAGAGGTTTTTCCCAGAGGGGTTTGCTTCAGATTCTGGAGAAGCAGAAATCAATCTTAGACGTTAGAATTAAAAACATTTTGCTTCAGAAAAGATTAACTTTTAGCTTCTAGCAAAATTTATTTTCCGATACTAAATTTTGACTTTTTTGTTTCTAGAAGTCGTAAAGCTTAACTTTTTTACTTTTAACTTCTAGAATCAACATCTGCTACCGGAGAAGTAGAAGCGCTTCTATTTGTTTTTATCTAGGAATCTGATTCCATTGCACCACTAGAGTCTAGACCAGTGCAATAGAATTTTTTTTTTTTTTTAAGAGAATTGGATTTCAAGAGAATCCAATTTTCAAATTACCGAAAATTTATTTGACTTGTTTGGTCGGGAGAATTTGATCAATTCTCTTGGAATCAGATTACCTAACTTCCAATTCTCCCAAACAAATGTGGTTTTAAAATAATAAAGTGCATGGTATTTAATTTTTGGCACAAAAATCATTATCTTAGAGCAAGCACTGTGGTGCTCAAATAATGTCAAGTGTGGAGAATTCTTCCAAATTGTAGCCAAAAAAGATAGATATTTATATACCTCAGGATTGATGTGTACCTCTGTGTAGACATAGCTTGAACATCGGTTACTGAGTAGCTCAAAACGGTTGCTCAGTAAACGCTGCGGTTTCTCAATAGGCGCCTAAATATTTTTGTACTGTGTCCAAAACCCAAAATTAAAACGTTTTTTTTTTTAGGGATTTTAGTTGTATTTCGAGAATAGACAGTCAGTGAGTAACCGCCCAAAAATTTGAGCGGTTATTAAGTAACCTCCTAGAATTTGAGCGGTTACTGAGTGACCTCCCAAATATAGACATGGATATTGCTCATTTGGAGGGTGAAACTCCTCATTATTCTTCTTTAGAATCCAATTCTGGTTCAGGGAGAGACAATTGATGTATTTAACACACAAACACCGTTTCACAAGATGTAAAATCTGTAAATCTGTGTAGTCGGGGATGGACCTCATTTGCCAAATCAAAGGCCATGATATCCGCAATTTGTCATCAATAATGGTCATTAATTAAAAAAATAATTATATTTAAAATATAAGAATTAATGGGTTATTAATTGGAAAATTAACTACATTTATTCTTTTCCTTTCTGTACGTAGAACCCCAAAACACTATAAACGAATTGTTGTGCAAAACAAGAGAAACCGACTAAAAACAATGGTTTGTTTCTTCATCAATGGTAATGTTAGTAGCATTGTTCCATCTGCCAATTTTTTCTTTCTTGTTGTTTTATCAATATTTGTTGGATTCTCATCAGTAACAGATAGCTTCAGATGGGCTTGGTATAGAATGACAATAGTCGTGAAGAATGACTTACCCCCAAATACAAAGCTTACCTACCATTGCAAATCTGCTAATGACGATCTTGGTGAACGTTACCTGGCTTTTAATGATAGTTGGTACTGGGATTTTAAAGTTAATTTTTGGGATACAATACTTTATTGGTGTAATTTTGGGTAGAACAAAAATGGTAAGCATAGACAAGAAGGATGTTATAATTCTATTAGATCAGATGGTGTATATAACGATAAAGGAACGATGTTACATAAATGGCCATAGTCATGATCAATGTGTACACTTTTTTTTTTCTATCTATACCATATCAACTAAAAACGCAATTACTATGGTTGCGAGGCGGCTAGTCGATAGCCACACTTTTTAAGGGTCGGCTACTGAGTAGCCTTCCAGTTTTGATATTTAATTTGTTACGACCTAAATCCCGAAATTTTAGGTAAAGTAGGGTTTTTGGTAAACAAAAAAATATCCTATACGGCTACTCAATAAGCGTCCATATTGGGACAGCTACTCACTGGCCGTTGGCGTTTACTCACTAACAATCTGGTGCGGCTAGTGAGTAACCGCCCGATAAAACGACTCAAAACTTGCCACACATGTGTCTCAATTTTAAAATCCTGTGGAATATTTACCTACAATATAGTATGAAAGTAACCAACTATTTATCCAAAAAGAGCACCATAGTGCTTGCTATTAGTCTAGAGTTTGTCTAGTTTTAAGTTTAGCATATGAAATTAACCGTCATTGATTAGATAAAAGTGCACTTTCAGAATATTACCGTATTTATCAGTGTCTACTACTATCGATAAAAGTGATTCATTCTAGAAAACATCTTCATTTACAGTGCAAAGGAATGTGTTTATTCCACTCCGTCTCTAACCACGACCAAAGATGTACACAGTATGAAAAAATAAGGCAACCGACAATAATATAATATTCTAATATAAGCTTGTGGAGCTTTTTTATTCCACAAGTTCCCCCTGGCCCTATGTGTGTCGGTGGTGACACTTCCTCCTCCCCCTCTCTCTGTCTCTCTCCATAATCAATCATGGACCTTTTCTTTCTCTAAACAAAAACAATCTCTATCAACAATAAAAGAAAATTCTAATAAGGTATAGCCATCAGATCTATAAACCAACAGCTCGGATTCAAATTTAGTGGGGGCAAAACAATTAGAGTATGCATATTCATACCTTAAAAATCTCCTTGTCTCATTACATTGACTAACTGAATGATGTCTATGTTAATTGATACTTTAGGCATATACAAATGAAATTAGCAGTCCTTCATTATACTAGAATTAAGAACTACCTAATCTTTTTGTGATTTAGACCATCCAACCTGAATAATGAGTATAGAGTGAGACAGTAAGAGCCAGCTAATTTGGTATTGACAAATATTATCCTGCAATTCAAAGCTTACAAACCATAATAAGATTTCAAAACAACATATGGTTTTATTACTATTCCTTATAGGTTCATTTGTGTGCCTCTCTTTTTTAATCAGATTAAGGGAAAATTTATAATTTGTCCCATACCAAGGGATGGTTGTTAGCTCTGGGGAAAAAAAAATGGTTTGGTGAAGAATTTGCTAGTGTGTGGTGCTAACAATTATTCTTAAATGTGCCCATCAGAACATTCGGAAAGATCGAAAAATGATATTCTAAACACAACACATTAGTAACATTAAATTAGTAGGCTTCACAAGCATAAGCATTTTTCTTCTATCTAATGCACCAAGATCTTACATACCCAGAAACCAAACATAACCATACTGGCTGAAAAGTAAAACATCTCCATATTCGAAGTAAAAAAGAAAGCCATTTTAGGGACAGTATTTTGCAGAATAATAACTACCCTTTTGATTTCAAATCAGCTAATCTCCTACTAAGTTCTTCTTCAGAGGCTGGTAGAGCAGCGGCGGCGGCGGCTCCTTTCTCTTTGATTCCCACAGCTTCCTTTCCTGCTTGTGGCAACTTCATACAGACCTCTAACCCATAATCATCAGCAACTTGCTGCATTAGAGAACCAACTTCACCTTCTGGAGTAGACAATGACGTTGTTCCTTCCATCGAAGTCTCTGTAAAACTCGCCTGAACTTCCATATTCACAAATACCTTTTCAAATTTATCCATAGTCTGTGAAATCTTCTCCATATTACCAACAGATAATGACCCTTCTAATGATTTCACAATTCCACCCATTGATTTAGTAATGTTTCGGAGATTACTCTGGCTCCCTAACCTTGATACCACAGCGTCAAGACGAGAAGCGAAACGCAAGTAGTTGAGCTGTTCATTGCGTTTCCGAATTGCATTTTGAGCGTAAATCCTTGCACCATCCATATTTCCCTTTTCAATTGCTTTCTTTACTTTCAATTTCTCTGATTTCTCTTCTTGCTCGCATTTTTTTGCTTGCCTGACTAGGGATTTTGATGTCATCTTTAGTTGGAAGGTTTGCTCCATTAGCTTCTCCTGACCAGACTTCTTCGAGAACCATGGCATCTTGTCCTGGTGAAGCAAAATCAGAAGATCTTGTTTCCTTTGTGTTACAAGTTTTCAAGGGATTGAGAAGGATAGAAATAAGAGATCTGATTTTTCTGTTTTTACATCAAAGATGTAAAGATCTTGGTGATAAATGAAGAATTAAATGGGGAGATTGAATAGTTTAAAGGAGTATAAAGTGATAAGCTTGGCCATTCCAAAAAATATAGCCGTTGGAAAACTCCAACGGTCAGAACTCAAACTTTGTTAAGCCATGTCATCTTGCTGGCTTGACCATGTCTAGCTTTTTCGACATTTAGAGCCCACGGCATTCAAGTGGATCCTAGTCTCATACTATCCAGAGAGGATCATGGTTATGTTAGCTAATACGACAATACATCTTCTGTCAAGTAATTTTTTTTCAGTAAAGTGTACCATGAAATGTGAATTTACTAATTGATACATGTCTTTGTTTTGTGGTAGTCTTAAGGATAAAACTAAGAAGTCTCAGTTACACCAGTTGACACAAATCTCTTGCAAGCACAGATGAGTTCTTTTAGAGATGAGAAGTGATTTTGCGGAAAGAAACCTCTCTAAAAGCAGGAAAAAACCTTACAAAATTCCCAGAACATTTTTGCTATTTCCTGTTATTTGGAGCTAAAAGAAAGATACATGCAAAGAACTGAATAAACACTAACAAGAACTGAATAAACACCAACACTTATAGGTCACCTCTTCGAAAACAAAAAGAACAATAAATTACATCAGCTTTTCTAAACTTCCGTCATGCATTCACAAAGTCTCATGGCATCCTGATTATCCCTGACATTGTGTAACCTTACCATGTCCGCACCACCCAATACACCAGAGGTGACTGCACAATAGTTGCTGGGTCTCTCCTATTAGCATCTGTTTAGTTGCAAATATCACCCAAAATCTCTTCCTAGAGGGTCCTATTGAGAAGCCGCCAAACTCTTGAGACAATCATCGACCGAGCAAAGCAACACGATCTTTCTGGATAGCTTGTATAAGGTTGATATCGAAGAGTTCACACCTGATTGGCATTTCCATCTCGTAAAAAGGGTTCTTCAAAACATAATCTGTGTACAATTCATAGATGATCTTTAGCAGAGCATCCATGTGTTGCGTCCCTGGTTCACTTACTACAAAGAACTTCGTTCCTGCAATGGAAAACAACAGTAACAATGATTTCCGTCAGTTTCTAAAAAAAAGGTAAGAAAAAAAATAAAAAATAATCTGGTGCCTATTTGCCAAAAGCATGTCCTTTACAGAAAAACAATTCAAGGAGCATTATCTAACATTAACGTCTTCAGCAAAAACAATCCAGAAAATGTAAATCTTGGTTCACCTTCATCCAAACAATGAAAAGTTCACTTCAGCGTCCAAGTGGGGAAACTAAAGTCAATTGACTGATCATACAAATTGAACTTCATAACAAGCAGGACTCCACAGTCCACACATAAGAGTGACTCAGCAATACAGACCAATCGCAGCAAATGGTGTGAGGGATTATTGAGACATTAAAATCACAGGATTCATGAGTTAAATGTATCTTCTAACATTGCTATGGATTACATATGTATCCTCTAACACGCTATGAATTACATATGCACGTGAATTGTAGCTAACAAAGATGATGGTTCTAATACACAAGATCTGTCTGTCCCTATACGTACACAAAAAAATTGCGTGAGTTCTCCACTCCTTTCAATTCGAAAATAATCTGTGACTCCCACATTTAGTACTCCCAATACTCTGAACATTAGTTGACGTATGGGTGAATTTTTACTTATTCCAATAAACCTAACGTAATCCAATTATCCATGTCACCTTACAAAATCGATGGAGAGAGTTGACAGAAAACCCTATATCCATTAGATGGGTTTGTTTGTTTCCAGCAAAGTTGAAATTAAACTTTTGCTGATGGAGCAATAAAATGTCTGCATTGAACATTTAGATGTGTACTACACAATAATAAAGTCTCTTAAGTCTTAACGTATCTTTTGAGTGCTCATCTACTATGTTACTGCAAAACACACACTACTGGATTCCTTATTAATGTACGCAACTATAATAAAGTGTAGTAGACGATAATAAAGTCTCTTAATGTATTTTTTGAGTGCTCATTTACTATGTCACTAGAAAACAAAATTCTACACACACTACTGGATTCCTTATTAGTGTACGCTACCATATTTTATCGCCCCAAACTCAACTTCACTTGAACCAACTTCTTCATAATCAAACGTAATCTCATAAGGTACAGCTTCTAGGAGACTAAAACCTGATAAAACAAACAATACTTGGCTTGCTTAATCACTTCACCACCGTCACTTCTTTAGCTTGAAAAACCCTTGTATTCCTCTCCTTCCGTACGCATCCTAACACCATCACCATACTTTTGCAGTTCACTTGACTTTATTCAAGTCCTTCCACTGTATTAGAGACTCACCAACAGTAGCAGCCTAGCAGGCAATGAATAAGCAACATCTAGACCATCTATAATGTACTGCAATACCTGTCTAACGAATGAACAGTTGAGAAATAAGTGTTTAACACTTTCGTCGGCATCACAAAACTTGCAAATACTGCTGACTTTAACACCTCTAGCTCAAAGAATGTCAAAAGTCATTAGTTTTCCGCATATACATGCACCAAGAACCCAATCCTTGGTGGATATATGTGCTGCCATACATGTTTATATAAGCTACATTCACCTGACGACACTGCTTCATTGTTCAAAATCTTGTAACACGAATTAGCAGAAAGAAATACCTGAATTTTAACTTCATTTGATACTATCTTCCAATTCATCTTCAGACTGAAGTCACTGAACATCTCGCAATCTCGCCAATACCTATGTATACTACTGTATCAACTGAGGTTAGATTCGTCGGAAGTAGTGTCATTGGAATTATCTCGAGCTCTGGCCATGGCTCCTTCAACCCAACTTCAGATTCTTCCATACGCTTTACACAGCATCCTTCAACCACATTCCCCTTGCTAATACAACCCTCTTTAGGCAACTTATTACATCCATCTATTACCTTCTGTAGTGTTTCTTAGTCGGACTTTCAAGATAGTGAAAGACATCGAATACTTGGCCGTATAATAGGAAAGACATCTTAACCGCTAATACAAATCTACAATTGGAAACATTAACAAAGATAATTTCTCTAGCCATTGTTTTCTGAGATGACATAGAGAGATAGGATATTCTCTTAGACACCAACTAATGTTGGGTGCACTGGGATTATGAAATTTGGGGTCACAAATCAGGGTTGCTTTCAATTACATCAGCTAGTTCTCTAGTTCATGCCATTATCTCATACACATCTCAAACAAACTTCTTATACACACATATACCCCATGGTTCCTATACTTACCAATTCTACACATTCAATTAATACGTCAACTACATATAAAATGTTTCAAATAGGGATCCCTCTTCCTTGATCAATTTCGAGTCACAATTTTGTCAGCACAGTTCAGTTCAAGAACATTATAACCCAATCTAACTTTACACCAAGTTTCGAAAAATTAAGAAATGTCTGTCAATTTCCAGGAGATTGATCACTAAACCCTGACATTGCCATAAATTTAAAGGGTTTCTTCAAAATGAGAAGTGTTTCATACCTGTAAGAGATTGAAAACAGTGAAGATCGAAAGTATCAGCTTCAAGAAGTTCAATTCCTTGACAACCTAAAACTGGTGATAACTGTTGTGAGATTGCATGCATTGAATGCCATAAACTTGCTAATCTCAAACTATCATTTGTATCCATTCTTCCTGCTGATCCATAATCCTGTACATACAAAATCAAAGTCTTGAATTGATTTTCGATATTGGAATACATATACTTTGTATTATTAGATCAGGAAATTTACCTTGTAGAAAATAAGACCCCCAGATTTGTTAATGATGAAAAGACTGTATATTGCAGCAGCCATTTGAAGAAGAAGAATCAAAGATTCAGAGATTCAGAGATTTGAGAGAATTTTGTGGAAATGATATTGGGGAAAAAAAGTTGAGACCCTAGATTTGAGTATAAAATATTCCTAATGAACTTCTTCTGTTCATGGAGTTGAGGTCTGGAAATGCATGGGCTTGGCTCACTTGGACATAGCGGTATTAGATATTAAGAGTCTGGTTCTGCTCGGTTATCACAAAATCACATTGAACCGCCTAACTTAGATGGTTTTTCTTTTGTTTTGCTGCTTAAGCAATAATTGGGCACATGTTTTGAGCCGTCCCAAAATTCTGCGAGCCCTCCCGCCGTCAAAATTACTTTTAGCCCTTGCAATGAAATGACTAAGTTATCCCTCAATTAACACTTGAAATGACTAGTATACCCTTTAACTAATTAACCTATATATTCTTAATCCTGTTCCTAAAACAAAACTAAAAAAACTTCTCTTCTTCTTCTTCTTCTTTTCTAAATCCAAAACAACGAAATTCGTCGCGAAATCATCGAAACTCGTCGATTTAGGAAAATTAATCGCGTGCGTTCTATATAACATGGCGAGGTCTAAAACAAAGGCTGGAAATCGATCCAAAAAACCACAATCTCCGGATGAACTCACTCTTGCCCAAGTTCAACTTCAAAATCGAATCGAGTGAGAAAAAGAAGAAATGGTCGCGATTCGAAGATAATTTCACAAACCCATTTCATCATATTTGAGTCTTATGGTGTGTGATTGAATTATTATGTTGTTTTCATGGGTGAATCGAGAGATTTCGTCGAAAAAACGCACTTTCAGAGCCATATTCGGCCCCTAAAAAAACCCAGAATAGGGGCCGAATGCTCCATTTTCCCTGA
>JAJJMA010077920.1:0-12816 GCA_023529015.1 Papaver nudicaule
AAGTAAAAGAAATCAAGGTCTTTCAGACCAGCTTGGTGCTTACATGATTGGTTCACAAGAGACTTGCCACAGTTGAAACTCGATAGAAAAGGATTGGTAGTTATCATTGGCTGCTTACTCACATTCCAACAATATTCAACAAGTCAAGAATCAAGCAGTATCTGTGGAGAAGAAACCCTGACGAGTTAAAGGGGACCAGCTAGGACTTGGTGATGGGTTTTTGCCTTGGGTTCTCAGAGTTGCCGAGTCTCTCTGCTGGGCTTGTAACAGGGGCGGAACCAAAGGTTGGCTAAACCTGGTTGTAGCACCACACCCACTAAAGAGCTCTTTTTTTTGGTGCTTGATATTTGTAAAACATATATGACATTATTCTTCAAGACTAAAATTACATTACATCACTTTTATTTCCATCTAGACAGAAATAAAGGATTGGAAAACCTAAATGCTACGTACATCAGTTTATTTTCCACCTACACATGAACGGTTTTCGCAACCAAAGAAAATAAGTCTTTTCCTTCTTTCGACGGTATTTGCGAAGTATATTCTCGTAATGAAAAGCTTTCCAAATGCCAATTCGAACTGATGACGACGAAGATGGAACAGTTGAACTATATATATATCTTGTGCCCTGGAAAGCGGAACTATATATCTCTTGTGCACCAGAAAGTAAGACGTACTAAAAATGCAAGCCTAAAAAATCTCACAAGTATCCTTACTACGCACCCTTGCTTCAATCCTCGAAAAACAGCAATGCCAACAACAAGAAGATTGGATTCCGAAAGGTGACCCTAGATATCTGATATTTATATAAAAAGAGAGCCATGAGTTCAGAATACTACTACTGTAACGAATTGTAGCAAACAATACCTATAGTCATGCTATGCAAACCTGATGTCAGGGGCTAATAGATGAGTGAAAATGGTGTGGCTCCTGTGTCAACAAGATAAGGGAGCCAATATATGGAGGTGTTTCAACTTCTAATGGCTCCAATGGCCTAAATTTTGAGTTTGAGGCCTACAATATTCGGTGACTGACTTATAAGCCAAACATTTACGTGTGGACTAATTCAAGCATACTGTTCAAAAGGTTTGTCCTAAAAAGAATGTGCACTAAACATAACAGAGAACAAACACCAAAGCGGAGGAAAATGATTGGAAGAACATACGTGCTTATACGGTAGCAACTGCTTCCCGTAGCGGTTGGACCTCATTTTGTTGATTGTCGAGGGGCATGTACTGGGACATTATTGCCATGATTTCTGAATCCATGTATGACTGCAAAAGAACTAGGACATTAATTGTTGAAATGCACTTTGCAATTAAGCTCAAAATTGAGTTATCCATAAACTTTGACAATACTGTCAGAGATCCACCCAACTTTTCTATCAACAATGAAGAATTATACAAGGACAAAAAACAAGTCAGATCTTTGTCTGTGCAATCTATGGTTACTAGTACACATACCCTAAGCCTGTATTTGTAGAATATATAACCCGCCATGCCTGCACCGACTACTCCAGACACCACCAAGAGTGTAAGGAACCATCCAAATCTCGACGAGTCTCTTCCTGTATAATGGAGGAATGTGAGTCAAACTGAATGTAATATATATCCTATAAAAGATTAAAAGGAATTTATTACGGATCTTAAAATTCTTTTTAATGCATTTTTCAAGTAGTTTACAGTTCCTGATTTCTTCTACAATGCTTACTTTCTCTAAGTTAAGAACTCTGACATGTGGGAGCCAATGGTAATTGCTGATGATCTGAGGACTGAGGATTGAAGTGTTACCAACTGTCCTAATTTATTTTAGTTGTACACATGAAAATTCCCTTATGTGAAACTTCAATAGAATTTCAACTTTCTAAACCATCCATTTATTAATATTAGCGAAAATATTAAATAGCTTGTTATTAATATAGATCTCAAGGAAATGCCCAAGAAATGCTCATGGTGATCACTTACCTATACAAGTATCTTGCTCCATTATATACAACGAGTCACCTTTGCACTTGCAGTCATATCCACCCCATGAATTTTTACAAGTGCAGCCATCACATTGACAAGCACGAGTTTCCTTGCATTCATCAATATCTAATGCGCATAATCGATCATAAGGAGAAATATGGTTTAATTTTTCACATTACGAGTTCTAAATGTAATTGATGTTAACCAGGATCTAAAAACAAGATGAAATTACAGGGCTAGTACCTTCACATTTCTGACCATCTCCACGAAATCCGCTTGGGCAACGACAGCCTGTTAACTGAAATTCCTGGTTCGTGTGCAAAAAAGAATATAAAATACTGAATATAACCCACAAGGAAATAGATCAATCATCAATGATCACGAAAGAGCAAAACTATTGGAAGATGAAAAAAGAGGGATAGTATGACTGAACTGCACAAGCTGAAACTGTCTGCCCATTTCTTGATTCGGACCAGCAGCCTCCGTTGTTCACAGTGCATCTTGCAGGCCCCACTCCTGCAAATGAAGGGAAGGAAAACACAAATATTTACATGAATGTCTATATTTGTGCAACAGTGTATGGTGCAACGTACAGTTTGAATCTCAACTGGTTTTGTTTCATTTAAGAAAGCATTTTTTACTTACTTATATCTGACTTGTGCCTGCCCTATAAAAATGTAGAATTCTTTCAAAAGCTTCCAAATAACATTAAGGTTGAAAATGTGTTGGTAACTTTGTTTGTGGTCGAAGGCAAGAGGAGTCCAAATAAACTGCATAAGGGGAAGTGTGTACCTTCACAAGATCGATATCCATCTCCACGATATTGAACACCATTCACGACTGGGCACTCGCAGATTCTTCCCCTGAATGTGTCCTAAAAGAAAGTGAACCCGAGATTGTTGATAATCTGACAAGTTAGTATGCTTGTTCACCTTTAATTATTATAGTAACAGAGTAGACATACCAAACTCTTTTAACTTTAGGTGAGCGTAAAATTTAGCAATAATCTACTTCTTAGATAGTACCTTGCAAGCGGTTACGTTAGAACGTGGGTCTCTCCAACAGCCACCATTGTTCTCAAGGCACTCATTGGTCTCAATAGCTGTAACAATAAGGGATAACATAAAAATGAGTCCAAGTCCAAGCTTACATGTCCTGGTAGCTTATATGGTAGAGTGAAATGGATTTAAACCTCCACTCAGGCATATTGGAGGATCAGTTGTTTCCTTAAATCCTGCGCATACAGCCTTCAGCACTGAAGTTCTCTCTAATTTTCCTTTAGGGAATGCAAATAAAGGAGTTGTTAGTTCCTGGCATGGTTTCTTTGATGAAGATCATATCAATAAAGGATTACAATAAGTCAACATACAACAGAGATAATCTTGGAATATGGAATACTATGACTAGAAAACTGTATAGGGTGCAGAATACTATATCAAGGTAATGTTGCAAAAGAAGAAAGTCGAAATAAGAGGATGTAGGCTATGATAAAATCTAAACTTTTTGACAGAAAGGCGTATATCTTAAATTAGTTTACAATGGAAATATAAGATCTACATATGAATTTTAAGAAAACATGGAAACTATGTGAGACGATAACCAATAACTGAGTGAAACTGGGATGGTATGAGTTTGGTGTCGAAACAAAAACCGAATGAAGAAAAAGAAGATCCTAAAACTATTTATGTTTTTTAAGATAGTCAATGTGGTTGAACATTTGGTTCCTGTTCAACCAACTGCTTCAGTATTTTTGAATCTGCAAACTACAGATAAATCTAATCATGCATGCAAACAGCAATTGCATAAACAATAAGAAAATAAACAGCAATTGAATGGGAGAGGCAGCAATTTTTATTTAGAGTAGACAGAGCTAATGTGATAATGAACTAATATTTGAAACAGGGCAAGGAGTAGTAATATAGCTTTGCATGACAAACCTCGATATTGTGCATTGTTAATAACTAGTGTTGGCAAGATTGTAACATCACCCCGAGATCCTCTACCAATCTACGCGTAACAAAAAAAAAAAAACACCATAAGCAAATACACAGGAAGCTGATGAGTTGGCATACCCAGGCTCATGACAACCAGAGTTAGCTCCATAGCAGAATACCTCAGCTCAGCAAAGATATAACATTTTCTTATGTCAATGTATATGGCCTTGTCATTGATCAAGGTATTTGAATAACAGTTATGAGCACACTTCAACCACACATATAGAGTGGCAGTTGCCTAGCAACATCTAAAATGGTACTTGCTTCTGAAGGAATATGTATATATAGATTAAGAAGCAAGCAAAGTTATAGCAAACCTGCAGATCTTGCTCAATCTTCAAGACTGGATTATCTACATCGGCCTCAGGGTCACCCATGCACTTTTGAATCTTCTCGATTGGCAACTCTAGGAGATCGCATAAAGAACATTAAGTAAGACAAATTTGAAAAATATATATATCCATTCCATGTAAAAAAAAATAAAAATAAATTGAAATCGGTATCCATTCAATGTAAAAGTTACCAGGTAACACGTACCCAGTGAGCTCATAACATCTTCGGCACATTCTTTGCTATACCTTTTCTCCTTCATCGAACACCTAATGTGGAAATCTGTCACGTAATCCCACCAAACCCAAGAACGATTACTTTCATTGGCGACTCTGTGCACACAAAGTTGCCTCAAGTTCTCAACAACCACATCTTTTCCTTCGTACCCTTGTCCAAAATCCTGTTCTGGATCGGGTGCACAATACCTCCCATGATTTATACACTGAGACTTGCATTGTTTGCTTAGGATAAAAGCCTCAGGACAATACCACGTTATATAGTGGGGTGTAAATTGAGTAAAACCACCCCTCTCAAGAATCTGAGCATGACCTCTAAAATTTCTGACGAAATTCATTTGCTCATCGCAACGAACTCCACACTCATCATTGCTATTTGTCCATAACTCATATTCGACTCTCTCGTCTGGGTGTGGCATAGATTCTGTCCAGTCCAACTTTATCATAATGTCTTCACCTTTCTGTAATGCCTTCTTCAAACTCTCTCCAAACGAACGATCAATCAAAGCCGAAGGTATTTTAATCTTCGCTATATACCCTTGAGAATCGCTACTCTCCTCTGGAGAATCCATTGTTATCAATGGTTCGTCTATGTTGTCAGCTACTAAAACTGCTGCTGCTCCAGCTTGTTGTGCATTCCATACTTTCAAAGCAAAGTAGCAATCTGGATCAATAGAACAAAACTAAATTAATAAATGAGAAAAAAAAATACCCATTTCTAATATCTTGAGATTTATCAAAAAGATCGAAAACCAACACATTGCTAGCGTTCTTATTAACAGATCAAGCAGAAATTCCATATGCATGAAAACTCTCTGATATTAAACTCTATTTTAGTCTGTTCCTCCTTATCAAAATTTTACCAATAAACTCAAAATCGAAATATTAAGAATCTGTCAATTATTACTAAAACTGCAGGATCCGTATAAATTCTAGTCAAATTATGCTTGATTGGTACATTAAGATGCAGCCAAATTTCACATGGCTGTATGCCACCCTACTACTAAAGAAGCATCTACATGCATATTAACTGAAAAAACTGCGTACCTCCACGATCAAGGAGAAGAAAAATGGGACCAGAAGAAGAGTGAGATTTGAAAGGATTTACACCCTCAAAAGAGTTGCAACCAGTTGATGATGATCTATCAGATGGGTAAACAATAGTACCCATCATTGTACCTCCATAATCAGGAATGCCAAAATTACCAATAGCACTGTCATGCTTAGAACGTAATTTATCAGGTGATAAAACCGATATACTACTCTTTTCTACTACAAATCTACCATTCACACTGACTAATAATATCAATGAAACCCATATCATCAAATTCATTGATACGAACGAAAAACCCATTCTTTTCGAATCCTAGTTTCAGACCCAGAGTTGTTTTTGGTTTTAGTTGTTGTTGTTGTAATAAGGAAAATGAAGACAAGAGGAATAAGAAGAAGAAGATAGTAAGTAGTTGTTGCGGAAAGCAAAGTAATAGGGAGAGAAGAGAGAATGATTCGACGAGTGTTTGTCGCTTCTTCTCTTCAGAATTGGTCTTCTCATAACTCTCTCTCTCTCTCACTTGGAACTTACGAGTAGTTTTCTTTCTTTTTAACGTAAACAAAACGACATTGATCTGGAAGAAGAAGAGGCTGACGAAGTAACTAAGCATCATCAGCTGATGTGCAAGTTACAACGAGTGAAAACGACGGAAAAACTGATAAAATAGTGCAACACGACTATTTTTTATCTTTTCTTTTCCGCCACCGGGCAGCTATTGGATCATAGGAATTGCCGATGCATTGCACAATTTTGGATGTACACGGAGTTTTGGGCCTGGGTCTATTTAGAACCTTGTTTTGAGGTATACTCAGACCTTTCCAAGGCTGCTAAGGCCTCTTCCTATGCAACTAGGGGTGAGCAACGGTGCGGTTCTTGCGGTTTAGGGGGTCCCCGCGACCGCACCGTCAAAAGGTGCGGTTTGAAAAATCAAACCGCGACCGCACCGTGCACCGCCGGTTTTTAGAACCGCGGTTTTGCGGTTCTTGCGGTTTGGTCGCGGGGACCCCGCGGTTTTCAAAAAAAAAAAAAAAAAAAACTCAGCTGTACTTTCTCTCATACTATCCATCGAGCCAGTAATAATCGAAGTAGAAACAAAGTCTGATAAGAAAACCATAAGACTGAACTCTCTAAGAAATAAACTCAGCTGCCAGATCTTTTTTTTTTTTTTTTTATAGAAATAATAACTTGATTTTATTTACTCAAGTATTCAAGGTGGATTCAATCCCAAATCGAGAAGAGAAACAAATCTACAACAATTAAAATTTAAAAAAAAAAAAACATATTAATGAGAAACAAGAAGATCTGTACTAATTAAATCCATAATAGAAAGAGGATTATTAGAATCAGAGAGTACTGGACTAGATGGATTACTACTAGAAATCAGAAATGAAAAAGACCGTGGTGCAACAAGTTTCTTCCTTTGTGGACATCTAGGGTTAAATATCCTTCCAGTAAAACAAGGAAAACCTTCATTAGCAGCAATAGATGAGATCTGATGATTCTGAACAGTTGTTGATGTCACCGATGCCGTTGATATCCCCAATTTCGATGCTGAGACTCTAAACAAAGAGATCTGAGATTTAGCACTTACAATTCTTGAATCTCTTAGTTGGGCTAGCGCTCCTGGTTTCAAGTACCTGTGATAACCCTCTTCTCTCTTTAGTGAAGATGATTTGCTTCTGAATCTCCTATTCACTACAAAGGGGAAATCAGGCACCGTGAAATCTCTAAGGATAGAGATATTAGGGATAAAGAAGGGAGTTTAGAGGATTAAGAGAGAATTAGACATGGAGAAGGGAAAGAAGAGGGAGAGCAGAGGAATTGGGGAAGAAGATGAATTACTTTATTAACATTGGATAAGGTTTCAATACAGAAGAAGATGAATTGGGTCACCCGGGCATAGTTTGGCTATCCCTTAGTAACGGTTGCGGGGAAATCCGCGGTTCTCATGGGCGAACCGCAACCGCCCCGCTAAATGATGCGGTTTTGAAAATGGAACCGTCACCGGCCCGTTGGATGAACGGTTTGGTTCCAAACCGCAGATTTGCGGGCCGGTTCCGGTCCAAACCGCGGTTTCGGTGGTTTTGCTCACCCCTATATGCAACTGTCAAATGTAAAAATTTGCGAGATTTGAGCTACTATGGGGCTAGCTAACAGGTAAGCTGACCAGGCAAACTTGCAAATTTGCTAGTTACATAGGGAAGACAGAGTTTCCATTGAGCGAGAATCAATCTCGCTCGATAGAAACTATCGTGCGTGATGTAGATCACATCGCCAGTGAGATCAATGTACACACTGGTCAGATTTTCATCTGACGGACCAAATTATATTGCTTATAAATTCTCAATATCACTCTAAATTCAACTCACACCTTTTTGACAATCTTTTCGCCATTTTTACTCATACACTCTCTACACCACCTCGATCTTTTCCAGATCTATCAATTTTCTTCACAATTCAACTATTCTTTTATGAATATGGAGTCTCAACATGAATCGATCACTCAATCACATTCTCAATCTCAATATCAATCTCAAAAGAAAGGCAAAGGGAAAAGCATTGGCATGAAATGTAGGGGTTCAAAATTCACAATTTATGAAGTAGAGAACATTAGTCGTTGTAGATGGTAAAAAATGGAAGAGGGACAAAAATGTAAAACGACTCTCTATTATGCCTTACTTAAAGGCAATTGCCTACTCAGGCACATCTCTATAGCTCAGAATACAACTTATTCTACAAGCTGAATGTACTCTCTATGAGTTCTCCCTTATAACTCCCGGTGGAGAGGATGATATCATGGTGCAGTACCAACAACCCCACTAACACGTAAACCCATTAATTTACTTCATGTCGACATCGCCTCGAATTCCTCGATATCAGAACTAGATTGCTCAATGGTACATGGTGGAGAGTTAACAAAGACGCATCCTCACGGATTTCCTCTTAAAATATGACTCGACATCCGAGTCCCAATGAAAACCTCAGAAGTACCGCAGCTCCAGGCCTGCCCAGAGCTCTCTGAGAAGCATGCAACAGCCTAAACACACTTAGGCAGACTACACTCTAAACACAGAATGGTCTAATATACCATGGATAAGCACGCCATGACTTGAAGCACGTTGTAGCACAAAGCGCATGCATACGCCACAGCGCAAGCGTACGCATACGCCATAGCGCAAGCGCACAAGTACGCTATAGCCAAAGTAGCATAGCCTGAATACGAAAAGACTAGCCTTGGTCAAACACCAAAGGCCTG
Organism: Papaver nudicaule; assembly: GCA_023529015.1. Taxonomy (NCBI): domain Eukaryota; kingdom Viridiplantae; phylum Streptophyta; class Magnoliopsida; order Ranunculales; family Papaveraceae; genus Papaver; species Papaver nudicaule. Next base: position 8,835 of record JAJJMA010077920.1, read on the forward strand.
AGCCCCTAGGTGTGGCGCCATGAACCATGGCGCCACAACAAAGCTGCCTTGGCAACAGGCCAAGGCCTTGGTCTCCCAGACCATGGCGCCACAACAATGCTTCTTGGCCACAGGCCAAGGCCTTGGTCTCCCAGACTATGGCGCCACAACAAAGCTCCTTGACCATAGGCCAAGGCTTTGATCTCCCCAGACCATGGCGCCATGGACTATGGCGCCATATCAAAACCGGCCTTGGCCAATAGCCAAGGACGTAGCACAAACGATGTGGCGCCATGATGCATGGCGCCACGAATCCGACCTTGGCCCAAGGCCAAGGTCGTTGCTGCTATGCAATGGCGCCATATACATGGCGCCATGAATCCTTGGCCTTGTCCAAAGGCCAAGGCTACTGCTACACGTCCATTATGCGCCACAATCGCGTTGGCCACAGAGTCATAGTCTCACGACACTATTCAAACTCAACACAACCATGCAATGTCTGCACATCACTCGAGATATCAAAACATCACACGGGGGGATAACTTTAGGGGTATTGGTCTGGCGGTCTACGGCAGTTAGAAAGAAACTGATAGAGATGGTGGACAGTTACGAGAAGGTGGTGCTGAGTGGAAATGTTCTACACGACTCTAGCATTTACAGAGCACAACCCATGTCCTTCACTCCTCCATTCTTCCACAACTTCCACCTTCTCTGTCGAGAGATCAGTGTGAGTTCAACACTATAAGTAGAGGCTTCCTCTATCTTCCAAGGCAGAAGAATCAGAACATTCAGAACACTCAGGAACACCAAAGCCTCAGAGCACGAGCAACAACCAGATTCTGAGTATTCAACACACTTCTAGCCCTTGGAGATCTCCAGTCACACTCACGACGGAGATCCTGAACTCTCACACCCAGAAACACACATTCTCAACCTGATCTCAAGTTTCTTTCACTGTTTCCCTCCCTAGACCAACCTCATCCTCTCTGTGACCGAAGCAAGACGGGAACGGCCATTGACTTGGTTTAGGCTCGTCTTGTTCGATTTATAGAGTGGAATTCTACCAACATTGTTGAGACATAATCAATGGTGATCTTATGGTTGCAATGCAAGAATATTTATAGAGTGGATTGGAGGCTTAATGTTTCCTTCATAAAACTTATTCATAAGAAGTGAGTGAGGTGTTACCTAATTTTTTATACATATTAGGCTTTTTAGTTTACAACATTTATTTCATTGAATATATATCCCGCCGTTTCACGTAAACCCAACTCTTAAAAATTGATGAATTTTCATATCACGTGTCCCCAATTTTTAAAATTTGCATCACAGTGGCCTTGGCATCTTACATTTTGGTTCGAACAAAAAAAAAAGGGCGAAACTCACTAAGCCCACATGAAACAAAGGAATCCCATACGAAGTTCGAACACATAACCGTTTAATATGTTGATCTAAGCCCTAACTTAAAGCAACGCGGTATCACAACGGCTACACCAGAAACCGACTTAACAACTCGGACTCATTATATAAGATGAGGTTTCCAAATCAAAGCCATCTCCGCTTCATAGGGTCTCCTCAGATTAGGAAACTTGCCATCTTTATATAAACCCACTGATCCACATCTTTTCTACTGCAACTAAATTCAGAGGGGAAACTAAATTCAGAGAGGAATTGAAAGATTGGAGAAGATAATTAGGAAACCAAATTCAGAAAATTGAAAGATTGAAGAAGATTATTCAGAGAGGAAATTGAAAGATTGGAGAACATTATTCAGAGATGGCTTCAACAGTGCTGGAGAGAAACAAATGCAGAGCTTTGGGTGATATTGGGAACTTGATGATTCGAGGTGTCTATGTGAAACCAGACCATGCTAGATGTCCTCCTGAAAGTAATAAGAAGAGGAAATCAACGATTGCTTATAGAGCTGCTCTACTCGGTGTAAAAAAGGTAGCAAATAAGCCTCTTCAAAAATGCGTTGTTTTTGGCACTGCAGACATTCTCTTGGCGCTGCAAAGGGTGACAAAATAGGGTCATCAAAACCCAAAACCAAAAACCCCTTATTAAACTAACAGTTTTACCCTTTAAATTTAGTTTAGTGTTAGTGTTTTGATTATCATCAGATTAGTGGTAATCATGATTATCATAATCTATATAGTTAAGTTAATAAAAATTTTAGAGAGAGAAAATTAGTTTTTTTTTTATTTTAGAAATCATTTAGAGAGAAAGAAGGAGAGGGAAAAAAAAAACAAAGAAGGAGAGGAAAAAATCTCAAAGTTTTGATTCACTCAACCAAAATGAGTGATTCAAACACCGATTTCGAGCTACCGGAGACTCCAATAGATTACAACAACAAAATCTACTGTCCAAATGAAGATTTTTGTGATTGTTGTGATTTGGGCGGCTCTGTTTACGCCTTGGTTTGGCCTCAGAATTTTTACGCCTCAAGATTCTTCCCAAGTGAGGCGTAAAAAGTTGAATTTACGCCTTGCAACCAAGCCGTAAAAGATGCCCTAGTTTTGCCCTAGAATGTTTTACGCCTACCAAACCAAGGCGTAAACATTTTGAAATGTGCTCACAAAAATGTGAACCGTAAACATCAAAACCAAGCCGTAAAAAAAAAAATTGGGGGCGTAAAAAAATGAATTGGGGCATGAAAACTGAATATGGGCGTAAAAAATGAATTTTTTATTTTTACGCCCTAATTTTTTGTTTTACGCCCGGATTCATTTTTTATGCCCCAATTCATTTTTTACGCCCCAATTCAGTTTTCATGCCCCAATTCATTTTTTTACGCCCCCAATTTTTTGTTTACGGTTTGGTTTTGATGTTTACGGTTCACATTTTTGTGAGCACATTCCAAAATATTTACGCCTTGGTTTGGTAGGCGTAAAACATTCTAGGGCAAAACTAGGGCATCTTTTACGGCTTGGTTGCAAGGCGTAAAAGCTTTTACGCCTTACTTCATGAAGAATCACAAGACGTAAAAACTAGTTTACGCCTCGGTTTCATATGAAATCCAAACCGTAAAACCAACTGGTGCGAAAAAAAACAGCCCCAAATCGATGATTCTAACCTAAAAAAACAATGAAAACATGATTGAAAACATGGGGTTTGTTCTGAATTAGTACATGAGACGCATATTGGGGTCTTTAGACTGATTAGAGACCAAATCAGTGGACGGATGGACTTCTGCGACGGGTTCTTTCTCAATTGAAGTTTCTCCCGTTGTGGATTGTAGATTTGAGGCGGCTCTTTCTATTCCTGGATCAATTATAGTGTCTCTAAGGGTTAATTTTGTTTTCGCCATCTTTAATTTTAATCGAGACAATGAATTTTTCGTATCGGCGATGAATCGAGACGAACCCCATGTTTTCAATCATGGGAACGTAAACTGTTTTTGTTTTTGTTTTTGAGAAGGAGAAGATGAACCGTAAGTTTTTGTTTTAGGAGAAGGAGAAGGAGAGGGATAAAATGAGAAGAGGATATAAGGTAAATTAGTTTTTGTTTTGAAGGGTAACTTAGACTTTTCATACCTATTTAGACATCCCTTATAACTACCCTTTGGATGGGTTTATTGTTTTGAAGTGCCAAGAGAATGTCAGTGCCAAAAACAGCGCATCTTCAAAAAAAGGTCGTGGTAGTAAAGCCACAAGCCCTAAAGCCAAAGACAGTAGTAATTGAGATAAGCCCAGATGTAGAAGAGGCTTACAAGGAAAACCCTTGGGGGATTCAGAAATCATCGTCATGGAAGGATGTGGTGCAGACTCCAAACATCAGTTTTATCTGCCGCGGGAGAAACAAAGAAGGCCCAATTTGGGGATATTGATGCAGGAGATGTGGGTAATCAGCTGTCAGCCGTGGAATATGTCAGAGATTTGTACAGATCTTACAAATTGGCAGAGACTTCAATCCAAATTTATGACTACATGGATTCACAGAATCAAATTAATGAGAATCAAAGTAGTTAATATCGTGTATCGGTATCGTATCGGCTAAGGACGAT
>JAJJMA010077924.1:0-16515 GCA_023529015.1 Papaver nudicaule
AAGTACTAAGGACCCATGAAATAAGACCCAGAAAAGTCAAAGTCCAGACAAAAACCGGGTGGAACAGGTGATGAGGCCACCAAAGGTGGTTGTCGAACCCCGACTCTTATTGGTGGGAGAGAAGAAATACTCTTTTGGGTTTTAGAGTGTTTTTCTTTCTCTTCACACAGCTCTGAAACTGCAAATGTTCAAGTAATTCTCTGCAAAATCAATGGATCAAATTCAAAGAGGAGGAGGAGGAGGAGCTGCTCCTCCTAGAGCATATCAGTTTCACCCTTCTCGAAATGCTATTGTTGATCTCTTCAACCTCTACCTCGGTGTATGTATATCCATCCCTCTCTTCCTCAGTCTAATTTCATCTCCTAAACCTAATTTGGTTCGTTGTTTTGTTTTCTTTAAGCAGAGAAATCTCCGGCAAAAGAATGAAGATATCATTAGAGAATCTCCGTAAGTAATTTCAGTAGAATTGATTTTTTGAATTTTTTGGAGCTCAATTTTATTTCTAGGGTTTAGGATTCAGTTGAAAATTGAAGTTGGTTTTAGATAATCATATGCACCGTATTTTGGTTAACTAACTAGTTGGTATTTATGTTTGTTAATGTTCTGATTTGTGAACAACGGAATTGGTTTGGTCAGGAACAAGTCTCAAAAGAGGATTACGGCGTTTAACCGTGATCTTCCACCTCGGAACGAGCAGTTTGTTTCTGATTTTGAACAACTTCAGTCTCAGTTTACAGTAAGTGTTTTAACCTTTCTGATCATTTTAGGAGATTTGCGAGATAATAAGTAGCTGGAATATACTCCTCTATTTACATTTGTAACTTATCAACAAATGCTAGAGGAATGCGCATCGCAAATCTTGAAACCGGAAGTATGAATTTGTATAAGTTTATTAGGGGGGATACTAGAATGAAGGTTTTTGTATCGTAACGAACCATCTTGCACTGATTACAAGCTCTGCCTCCAAGGTTTTGTGGGTAGTTGAATCTTGTTTAAGCTTGGTTAACAGTGTGTATGCCATCTAAGCACCTGCAGATAGTAAGTAGTTGGAGTTTGAGAGATGTGTATGATAATGCAGTCGCCAAATGCTAGAAGAATGCTTACTCAAATGTGAAACCAGAAGTATGAATTTGTACATGTTTTTTAGGGGGAATACTCAGGGTAAAGGTTTTTGTATCTTGACGAACCAGCTTGCACTGATTACAAGCTCTGCCACCAAAGTGTTGTGGGTAGTTGAGTCTTGTTTTAGCTTGGTTAATGTACAGTATGTATTCAATCTCCGGATGGTTCTTTGACAAAAGAGAAAAGAAAATGTGATTTTGTTTTTTTGTTATTTTGCAGGACCAGGAGCAACTACGTGCAGTGACAGAATCTGTTCTTATTACTCTGGTTGTGCAATGTAGTAGTCACACACCACGGGCAGAGTTTCTTCTTTTCGCATTGCGTAGCTTGTGCACCATAGGCTATGTAAATTGGGACACATTCTTGCCTTCTCTCCTTTCTTCAGTTTCCTCAGCAGAGGCATCCATTGGACAAGCAAGTCATCAAGCAGCATCAAGTAGCCTTACATCTACTGGTTTAACACATTCTGTAATCATGTCATCAAGTACAGTTCCTAACTCATCCACTTTTCATTCCACAAATCCTGCGTCTCCTTTAACCTCAATGCATGGCATTGGATCTCCTGCTCAATCAGCGTCAGAACCGTCTACAACTATGTCACCCATCAAGTCTTCAAATCTTGCCTCCAATGGCCAGAAAGTTGTTTCTAGGACAATTCCTTCACAGAGAGATTCTGCTGTTAGCTGTTTACGTCAGTTGTCATGTAAGATCATTTTAGCTGGGCTTGAATCCAATTTGAAGCCAGTTACACATGCTGATATTTTCTCCCACATGCTGAATTGGTTGGTTAATTGGGATCAAAAAAATCAGGTTAATGAAACTGATGGACTAAAAGCTTGGAAACCAGACAGGTCTCTGAATGAATGGCTGCGCAGTTGCTTAGATGTAATTTGGCTGTTGGTTGACCCAGATAAATGTAGGGTTCCATTCTATGAATTGCTGCGCAGTGGCTTGCAGTTTATGGAAAATGTACCTGATGATGAAGGCTTGTTTACTCTGATTCTGGAGATCCATAGGAGACGAGACATGGTGGCCATGCACATGCAAATGTTAGATCAGCACCTTCACTGCCCAACATTTGGTACTCATCGATTAATGACTCAAGTTTATCCCAGTGTTTCCGGTGAATCAGCAGCTAGCTTGCGTTATTCGCCTATCACATATCCGAGTGTACTTGGAGAGCCTTTACATGGAGAGGTAAGAGCATTCTTTTATTTATTGTGTGGTGTGAACCTTAAAAAATACTGTAAAGAACAAGAATAACAGAGAGTTGTGATTTGAGGGGCACATGCACCCTTAGGTATATGCGTTTGAGGATTTTTTTCATGATCTTAAAATTCTGAAATAGCTTTGGCAGAGTAAAATCCTTATGGGCTTATGCTAAAATTCCAAATAATAATTGGTCTGGGATATGTAGAGATGGGTCATGTCTGAAAGATACAGCTCTTTGATTTTCTCATTGAATTTTAGATCCTTCAAGTTTATAGCGATCATCCTTATCACTTGGATTTTGGTAGTAGTCTAATCCTAGCTGGTTATGAATCAAATAATATACTTATGTAAAGTTTATAGCGATCATCCTTATCACTTGAATTTTGGTAATAGTCTAATCCTAGCTGGTTATGAATCAAATAATATACTTATGTACGCATGGATAGAAATCATGGAAGAAAAAAATTCAACTGTGTTAGGTTGATTATTTTGTGGGCGAAGGAGCATAACATTGTAATGTTAGCCTTAAAGTCTTGCTTATCATTTTATAGTTGTCGAGTGTCTAACTTTTACGGCTCGAGGTTCACACTCCTTGTATAGAAATTAGAAAGAACGGTCAAAGGCATGTAGGAAATCATTGCTCTGCATATACTACTTGAACTAGAGACCCTTCAAGTTGCTAGAAAGTTAACTTTTCTTGTGGTTAGAGTTAATGCCTATTTTTCCTCGTTTCTCAGTTGAGGTAGTGGGTATTTAGCAGTGGATTTATTTGTTTCTTCTTGTATCAGAAAACCATGTTGGTCCAACCAATTTTGCTTTCAACTTTGACAGTGGCTATTGATAAAAAGTTATATACTTACATTTTTTCTATATAACGTTTTAACTTGTCTCGCTTTTTCTGTCAAGCTCTCGTAGGAGCACTTCAGAACATAAATCTATAGCAATCTGTCTTACAGGTAGCTCCCTGTTTTTTTTTTTTTAAATATCGGTGTAGGATCTTACAAACTCCATCCAAAAAGGAAATCTGGACTGGGAAAGAGCTCTTCGTTGCATAAGACATGCTCTTCGAACGTTCCCATCACCTGACTGGTGGAGACGTGTGCTACTTGTGGCTCCTTGTTATAGATCTAATCCTCTAGTATCTACTCCTGGTGCTGTTTTTTCTAGTGAGATGATTAGTGAGGCAACCATCGAGAGAACAGTTGAACTATTGAAGATGACAAATTCAGGTAATAATTTTTCTCTCTAATTTTTGAGCCTTCTCTTATATACTTAAACTGAATTTGCACTTTAACAAGCATCCCTTTGGTAGGATTTCTGACTGTTTCTGTATCTGAAATTTGAATGTTCTAATGTAGAGAATCTGTTAATTACAGCTTTAATTTTCTTAGTAAACCAAAGTATTGATTTGTTGTAACTTTCGAATCTTCCTCAGTGTACTGCAGGTGATCTTTGTTATTTCTAATGAATTATTTTCTTGCAGATACACATTTCTGGCAAGAGTGGCTTATCTTTTCGGATATATTTTTCTTTCTCATGAAGAGTGGTTGTATTGATTTTCTCGATTACGTGGACAAGCTTGCGTCTCGACTTCTGAATGGCGATCATCAAATTCTTCAGAGCAATCATGTGACGTGGCTGCTTGCGCAAATTATTCGAATTGAGATTGTGACGAACGCCCTAAATTCAGACCCCAGAAAGGTTTCTTTCGATCTTTTTCTTAAGTGTTGCAATGAAGCTTTTGCTGTCTCGTTTTTGTTTACTGCTTGCACAGCCGGGAGCTTCTTGTCCTCGTCATTTTTCTTTAGCCATTCGAGATAACCATAGGACTTGTTGACTTACCAAATAGAACACAAAGTCACTTGTATTCTGACTTCCTGAGATAATAAAAGTTATGTATTTTGTGGTATGCGGCTAATTGCAGATTGGTCTAATTGAATTTACTGTAACAATATACTGCATTATCTTATGCTAGGTGGAGAGTACCAGAAAGATTCTATCTTTTCATAAAGAGGATAGAAACTCAGATCCAAATAATGTTACCCCTCAAAGCATCCTGTTTGATTTTATAAGCAGTAGTCAGACGTTACGTATTTGGTCTTTCAACACTTCAATTAGAGAGTATCTGAATCACGAGCAGCTTCAAAAGGGCAAGCAGATAGACGAATGGTGGAAGCAAGTAACTAAAGGTACATTTCCATTAGCCTAGTGACAATAGTTTGTTAGATTGAGTATATGATCGGAAGTAAACAATGCAATGAAAAATTTCTGAAGTGCTATTTCTTTCGACTTTTCCCTTGCTATTTGTTTGTTTGCTTTGATTCCATTGTTCGTGCATACTGTCTTCGCAAGTTGTTCATTGTGACCGAGTGTTCCAATCTATTAGGGAAATTAGAAAAAACATTATTTAAAATATTAACATTGTATTGGTTATTCCTGGTTGCTACAGTAGTTATCGGAGTGATTAGAATGAAAAACAATGAAAGTTTTGAGCACATACTGCACAGTTTATATGACCTTTGAGCTGCTGTTTGGATTAGTAGGACACCTACTGTTGCTGTACATTTTCTGATGCTTTGCCAAAGTAAAACTGGTCTTTTCCTGTTCTTCAGTTTGTGGTGACCCTGGAATGTACCTTAGTCAATTTTCAATTTGATATTCCAGTCCCGATTTTAGAATGTTTGTTTTTTTCATTGGTCTCCTATCCTGAGTATCACAGCAAATATAACAATAAAAACTTCTGCTGCAGGAGAGCGTATGCTTGACTACATGAATTTGGATGATAGATCAATTGGAATGTTTTGGGTTTTGTCATATACAATGGCACAGCCTGCTTGTGAAGCAGTTATGAATTGGTTGACCTCATCTGGAGTAACAGAATTGTTACCAGGATCAAATGTACAGTCCAATGAGAGGGTAATGGTGATGCGAGAGTGTTGCCCAATGCCAATGTCACTATTATCTGGTCTTTCCATCAACTTATGTCTTAAACTCGGGTATCAGCTCGAAGAATCTATGTTTTTTAATCAGGTAAACTTAAATATAGTTTTTTTCTTATAACACTTCTCCCATATTTTTATAACTAATATTTATGTGATTTATAAAAGCAGTTTTACTTTCAGCTGATCCATTATTTTAATGCAGGTTATTCCGAGCATTTCGATGGTTGAAACGTACGTCAGATTGCTTCTAGTTGCGCCTAATTCATTATTTAGAGTGCATTTTACGGTAATTGACATTACTTTGTGATTTGATTAAATGAATTGTTATTTTCTAACTTCTAATTTGCTTATTGCTCATTGCTTGTATGCTTATTCTAGTTTTCATCCGCTTCTGGATTTACCATGTTTCACATACAATTTTATAATCATGTAATTCCCTACAAGTATCTCGAATATATCCGAGGATGACACTGTGGTCATACTCTGGGAGCTGTATGCACAAATATGACGAGAAGAAGATGTATGCCAAGTGCAGGCAATTAGCATTATAATAAGTAGTTAACCACAGTATATGAGACACCTGCCTCAGTTTCTTCACTAGCAGGCAGAGAATTTTCTCATCTTTCTTCAATTGCATATCTCCCAGGCTTCTTTTAATCTGCAATGTTTTTGTTTTTTTATGAATTCATTGACATTTGTTTTCAATTACCATATTTGGTGGTACTGCTGAAACTGAACTTATGAATATTACCATACTGATGACATGTACCTCTGTTAGTCTGTTATAGTTAGAGTGTTTGGTAGTTTCTCTTGCATGTAATTCACCTCAGTAATATCTGGTGTTTATGTCTGCAGAATTTGGCAACGAGGAATCCAGCAGTATTAAACAAGCCTGGTGTAAACTTACTCCTGCTGGAAATACTAAATTACCGCTTCCTTCCACTTTATAGGTGATCTCTCCTGAACTTCCTTGAATATGTGAGAAACGTTATTACCATTCTGTATATATGCGACATCCAGGCAAACTGATTTATGTGACAAATGTCGAATGTCAGATTCTATTTATAGAGAAATTACGTGGTCGTTTGCTTATAGTATAGTTATGAGGATTCTCTTGTTTGCAGGTATCATGGGAGGACCAAGGCATTAATGTATGACGTTGCAAAAATAATTGCCACGCTAAAGGGAAAACGTGGAGAGCATCGCCTATTCAGATTGGCTGAAAACCTATGCATGAATATCATCTTGTCTCTACGAGATGTGTTTTTGGTGAAAAAAGATCTGAAGGTGAATTTCTTTAAGTTCTTAGTTTGTAGAAGGCTATTTTGATATTTAGTTAGCTAATACACTTGACCCTTTTTTTTGCAGGGTCCAACCGAATTCACAGAAACATTGAATAGGATGACAATAATCAGTCTTGCTATCACTATCAAGACCCGCGGTATTGCCGAAGTTGAACAAATGGTTTACCTTCAACCGCTTTTGGAGCAAGTAATGGCAACTAGTCAGCATACATGGTCAGAGAAAACAATGCGCCATTTCCCACCTGTTATTCGTGAAGCTTTATTGGGACGGATGGACAAAAGAGGGCACGCCATTCAAGCTTGGCAACAGGTTTGTGCGCACTAAAAGAGCTTTTCTGAATTCTGATCCAGTGTGCCAGTCAGGTGACAAGTTGATGGATATGTTAAGACCTTGCAGCATATCATGGTTCTTCTGGTCTGCCTGGTGATCCCATTACATAATGAGGTCATCGGACAGCATACCTTTTGAGGGAGCATCTGCGGATATCCTCCATCAACGTCTTTTAATTCCTGGCTGATTTTTCTATCTCACTGTTTTGTTTCTAGACATATCACTCACTTATATAGTATGCTTTTCTTGTGGCAGGCAGAAACAACCGTTATTAACCAATGCACACAGCTCCTTTCACCCTCTGCCGATCCAAGTTATGTGCTGACATACATTAACCATAGTTTTCCTCAACATCGACAATATCTATGTGCTGGTGCTTGGATTCTTATGCATGGCCACCCTGAAAGCATTAATAGTGCAAACCTCGTAAGAATCTCTCTCTCTCTCTCTCTCTTGGAGGACATGGCATGACCTTTTTGTGTCAGCGTCTTCTCAGATTTGTTTTGGTTATGAGGCTTATATTGTTTTTCAACTGCTTCCATTGCGTCCAATCATTTTTCTGAGTTTTAATTGCAGGGACGTGTCTTGAGAGAATTTTCACCTGAAGAAGTGACATCTAATATTTACACTATGGTTGATGTACTTCTTCATCATATTCATATGGAAATGCAGCATGGGCATCTACAACAGGTTCTCTCTTTCTCTCCCTCCCTCAAAATCTTTAGTCACTTTCAAATCTTATTTCTCTTCATTTCTTTCTTATACAGGACCTTCTAGCAAAAGCTAGTGCTAACCTGACGTTTTTTATATGGACGCATGAGTTACTTCCATTAGATATCTTGCTTCTAGCACTTATTGACCGTGATGACGACCCTAATGCTTTGCGGATAGTGGTATGTTTCTGTAATGCTTGGCCCTCTTTCATCTTCCTTAAAGTGCTTGATATTTCATTATTGCAAAGCATAACCTATCATATGAATTACATGATAATTCAGCAAACTTCCCTACTGTAGACCAAGAAAAGCAAAGTCCATGCGTGGCTGTGTGCCCTAATTCGAAGGAATTCTTTAAGATACTTTTATCCGAAGCGCAAAGTTGGGAAGTAATAATTATGCAGATTCTTTATGTCCATTTCGCAGATGGCTCTGATTGACAGGCAGGAGCTTCAACAAAGAATCAAATTATTTTGTATGAATCGTGGCCCCCCTGAGCATTGGCTTCACTCGGGAATTTTCAAGCGTGTCGAGTTGCAAAAAGCTCTTGGGAATCATCTCTCTTGGAAGGAGCGGTAATTATCTACAGACCAACATGCTAATTCTGCTTCGTTTCGAGTCCTATCATTCCTTTCCTCCACTTCTTGTCCTCACTTGTCAGTTGTCACCTTCATTTCAGTTCTTTCTGAGATGAAAAGTGCACGATGAGGATTCCACTAACTTTTATTGGATCTGACCTTTACAGGTACCCACCCTTCTTTGATGATATTGCCGCTCGCTTGCTTCCAGTCATTCCTTTAATCATTTATAGGTTTATTGAGAATGATGTTCATGAAGTGGCCGACAGGTTCCTTGCTGCTTATTCTGCCTTTCTTGCCTACCACCCATTCCGGTTCACATTTGTTAGAGATATTCTGGCGTATTTCTATGGTCATCTTCCAAGCAAGTTGATCGTGAGAATACTAAATGTACTCGATCTTTCCAAGGTACTGATGCTTTTTAATATTGGTTTATTCTATCTACTTATTTTACAGCGTGCATTCTTTCCTGAATTTCGGTTTTTTCTTAGATCCCGTTCTCCGAATCATTCCCTCGTCACATTAGTTCATCAAATCCTGCAACATGCCCTCCACCAGACTATTTTGCGACTCTCCTGTTGGGAATAGTAAATAATGTTATACCTCCTCTGAATAACAAATCAAAATCTGGAGCAATGGGAGACACTTCAAACAATTCTCGGGCAGCATATAACAGAACCCAAGCACCATCACATTCGGGCCCGACAAATTCTTCGGAGGTTCAGAAACCATTTTATCAAATTCAAGATCCTGGCACAGTTACCCAGCTTTATCTTGAAACAGCAGCCATTGAACTCCTCTCACTACCAGCGTCACCTTCTCAAATAGTAACTGCACTTGTTAATATAGTCGTGCATGTTCAACCGACACTAATTCAGTCCAGTAGCGGTCTTCAAGGAACACCGAGTGGTGTTAGTCAAGGTTCTGTGCTACCAAACTCTCCTTCAGCTGGAAGCGCAGACTCCATGAACACAAGCCGATCGAATCCATCAACTGCAGGAATTAATGCCAGCAACTTCGTTTCAAAAAGTGGTTATACGAGCCAACAATTATCCTGTTTGATGATCCAAGCTTGTGGTCTTCTATTAGCTCAGTTACCTCCAGACTTTCATGTACAGCTTTATTTAGAGGCATCACGTATAATTAAAGAGTGTTGGTGGCTTACTGATGGGAAAAAATCAGTTAAGGAGCTAGATTCTGCTGTTGGATATGCTTTGCTAGATCCAACATGGGCCGCTCAAGATAACACATCAACAGCCATAGGTACTGCTGTCAACTCCAATTTATTTACTCACAAACTTACTTTATTTTAGATTCAGTTATTTATATCAGTATCCTGCATTTCTTATTCGATGTTACCTAGATGCTGTGACTATGTTCGCTCCAACCTGCACCACTTATCTTTTTGAGGAAATAGCCAATTGTTCAACCTTGGCCCAAACTTGAGTTTTCTGCCCAGCAAATTGCGTGCTTCTTTAGTTTGCACTATGAAAATAAAGAGTATACCTGTTGTTTTCACACAATAGTTTGTGATCATCAAAATACCCTTCAAATCTTGTGAACATAAGTTTTCAATTGAAATCTTGTGACAATCCTCAAACCCAGAAAAGACGCAAGACCAAGGTTGCATCCCAAATATGAAATTTTTTAATTAATTTCATACACAGTTTTTTCCTGGAGAGATGGACAGCAGTTGAGTTCAAATACCCAACTAGACATTAGTTCAAGTAATTACATAGAAGCAGAGTGCATTTTGATGCGTCCAGAAGTTGCATGTGACTGTGTTAAGCTAAAATAATTCAGCGGAAGAGTAAAACTCTAAGGCAAAAATGGTTACCGAGATCCAATTTTCATCGTCATTGGCGCTTATGCTTATTGCCTTCTTTTTTTCTTCTTCTTATAGATGGTGTTTCCAATATTCTGACATTGTCATATAAATGTTTATCATATAACAGGTAATATAGTTGCGCTGCTGCATTCTTTCTTCAGTAACCTTCCTCAGGAATGGCTTGAAGGGGCACATGCAGTTATTAAGCATCTTAGACCTGTTACATCTGTTGCAATGTTGAGAATAGCATTCCGTATACTTGGTCCATTGCTCCCTCGTCTTGCCTTTGGTCGTTCACTATTTATGAAGGTAAGCTCACATGCAATCTTATGGTTCTCCTATTTTTCTGAAACCAGAACATTGGGTGCGAACTAGACAACTATTCGAGTATTATAACCCTAATCGTAAGAAAAACCAATTTCCTCTCGTGGCATTTTACATTTGTTGAATGTTAACTTCATTATTAAGGTTTCAAAATAAATCAGTGCTGGTTGATTTCATTATTTTTTATCGTTTTTCTGTTTACGCAAAAACAGTTTTTAACTTTTATTTTTTATCTTTTTAGTCTCTGGCTTTGCTCTTCAATTTAATGGCCGATGTCTTCGGGAGAAACTCACAGCCTTCTACACCCACTGAAGCCTCAGACATAGCTGATCTTATTGATTTCTTGTAAGATTCTCCTTCCATTTTTTTAATGAAATTTCCAAATCTTTTCTTCTGTTTTTTTTTTTTTTTTTTTTTTTTTACTTTGGAAGTGAGTATTAACATTTTCTTTTTGTTTCTCAGACACCATGCTGTTCTATTTGAAGGACAGGGAGGACCGGTACAGAGTAATAGTAAACCTAAAATAGAGACCCTAGCTGTATGTGGGAAGTTAATGGAACTTTTAAGACCCGATGTTCAACACCTTCTTTCTCACCTAAGAACTGATCCCATGGCTTCTGTTTATGCTGCTACTCATCCAAAGGTAGTGTCTCAGAATCCTCCTCAACATTAAGTTCGTTTGGTGGTATATATCTTCTTCTTTTTCGTCTTTTTTTCCTATGGCAGCAGTAAAATCCACCACCCTGATGTACCAACTCAATAGTGTATTTATCAACCACTAGATATAATATCTGATTCTCTCTCGTGTTAAATCTGTGTAATAGATTTTAGCTAAGGTTTCAATTGGAAGAAAAGAAAGAAATTAGATGTGAGGGGGGTGGTATGACGTATCAGCCCAAACGAATTTCCTTGGACACTGTTAACACTCGTCTGGGTTTAAGATTTAAGCAAGCCCAGAGTTGAGTGAGGGGTGCAACTTTGTCAGGTGAATCGAGTCTAAAGTAAAGGGTTGAATCAAAACTGACACGCACACAAATTCCAAAATCAAAAGTTAATGATGCAAATCAGTAAACAAAAAGTAATTTAAGAAAAGAGCTTACAATCGACTAAATTAACTAAGGTACTAATGGCCTTTGTAACTCAGTGGCTGACCCCTTCTAAAATGATCTCAACGATCGACTTTGTAAACTCAAAAGAAAAACATTATGGGCTGTGTGTCAAAATTGAACTCATTAAACAATGACATTTGGTATTCATTATCTATTATGATTTGTGCGAACCATTAAGAACTTCATACAGAGTGTCCCTTTTAACACTACCAACACTCGAAAGCTCTGGTGGAACTGAGAGATAATTAGAAGGGTACTTAAATGGTGTGTGTGTGTGGCATTGCCTTTTTGCAACGCATTGAAGAGTAAAATTAACGCGTTGCCAAGGGGGATTCATAATGGTTCAACTGGCCTCGTGAACTTTGTCATCATCACCGTGATTGAAAGAAGATGAAGAAAACTTAAGCTAATGGTGGAATGTGATGTTCTTTTCTAATGGACCCACTAATCATCATCCACGTGGCTGCGACCGACCAATCGATGAATGCCCACACACAGAAAAAGAATCAGTGATCCCCCGTTTTGATTCCAGTTAACCCACTTATCTAGTCATGAGTGAGACAAGTGATATGTTAACCGCGTTTTTGTCACTCCTTTGGGTGGCCAAATGCGCTTAGCTAGTTAGAATAAGACGTTCATGTTCATTCTAGTGTTGTTGCGAAAAGTACCGTGGAAAGCAAGAACTAGTAGTGAAATGACACCTTGTAATGGAAGTACTTGTTCATATAGAAAGCAAGAAGATCGACAACAGTTTACATCAATGCTTGCAATTTTTGTAATATTACTTTTTGACCTTAGAATCCTTTCTATCATTCTATGGGCTTTACATGTAGGACATTGTAGCCAGATGTGATCGAATGCTGGAACTGTCCTATAGGCACTTGTATGGTTGTAATAAGTGGTGCATGATGATCGAGTAATACGTATATTTGTGATGGTTAATGACACAATGTGCATTTCTTATTTCTATCCTTTTTTTTTTTTTGAATCTTGTCCTATGAAGCATTGCGAAAAAACACTTCTGAATCAGGGGCGGAGTCCAATAAGGGAAGTATGCTTCTAAACTGTCTTCAAAGTTTCTCAAAGCACAGATTTTTTACACCCTTATTTTCACTTAGTTACAAAGCATTTTCTTTTTACCCCTCATACCTCATATTCTGGTTCCACCACTGCTTCAACCGTTACCGTCCTGTACACTTCGACTGTGAAGATGGTCGTAGAGAGATTATGTGAGCCATTATAATGGGATATGTTATACAGTAGTTTGCAGCAAAAAGAATGTAAAGCAAAAGAGATAGGTTGACCATTATAAAGTCAAGATCATACATTTTTCACCAGAACATACTACACTACTCATAAGCATGAATATGCAAATAGACAAGAGTCATTGATCCATTCATTCAGTCATTATTAGTGTGGTTGATACCTGTTATATGTTTAGGAGTGGAAAAAAACTGAAAAGCAGCACAATATACAAATAAATAGGACCCAAAAACCCACTAACAAACCAATGGAAGCTCACCTTATGTGGCAGAATGCAAGCCAATGGTGCCATAGAATCAGACCCTACAAACCGACCAGTCATTCAGCATGCTCACTCTGTCTCACTCTAATGACTCTATGATCTTCTTCCACACTATCCTTAAAAAAGGATGAAAATAGAGTGGAATGGAAAACTCTAGAAAACCTTAGCTTGAATGGAGTGATGACTGAACTTGAAACCAGAAACATAAGCACACAAAATCTTATCTCGTATTCATGCTCACAAATAAACAAATGAGTTATATACAAAAACCCCACACTTTTATCGAATTCAAATCAATAAATAATAAAATCCATGTTCCAATATTCATTCTTCCACTAGTCTACATGGGGCAACCAAAAACAAGGATATCCTTGTGTTTTTGCTTTTTCTACCTTCCCTTCTTCAAGTAATGATTGTGATAAAGGACACATATCCTTTTTAATGGGCACCTTTTTCCTATAAGTTAACAAATATATCCATGCTGGAAATGGTTTTGTGTACACAAGTCAGAATGAATGGATTATAATGTTTGTTGATGTTTTTTTTTGAGAGATGTCGTTTTTGGGTTAGTAGTAAGTGGTTTTTGAAAGGTCCAGATTTGATTCTTCCCACCGCTGCTACCATTATTGTTGTGTGGAGTGTCTTATAATTTTAGACGACTTTTGGACAATGGCCGGGTACACGTGGAACTATAATAAGTACGTATCGATAACACTTCAAGGTGTATGTGGATGAGTTTTGAACTTTGGTCGTTAATAATTTCATCGAATGAATTTACCACTATTTTACAGTGACATCTTCTGTTGAATGAATTTTGCATGCAGAGGCTAGTTTTGTACAATAATCGTGCAAATATGGTCAATCTTTTTGCAAAAAAAACTCAAATGGCCGCATGATTTCCAAGATGATGCCGAGTGCGTGGGACTCCTCCACTCGGTGTGAGACAGAGCTAGACAACGATATAGGTATAGTGGAGGAACAGAGAATATGAACAAAAGGTAGTGAGAGTCTGAGAGACCGACAGTACTAAATGTTTGGAGTGTATCGGTTGCCGCAATGGCTTTAGCTCTTTTATGCGCTTGGTGTACTCTGGCCACGACGACTCTCCGCATAGAAATGTTCGGCAATGGAGAATTTCGGCTTGCCGAGTTACTTGAATTGCCTTTAAGCACTTTATTACCGTGTTATTGTTGACTTGCTATCTAGCTCAGTCAGTTGACGCTTTTCGGTAGTGGAGCAGTTGATTAACACCAAAGAGGGGATAAATTAAATTATTGATAATGGATTAGTAAAACAGTAACTAATGGAGGACGGTTAAAGTTTCAATTTTATTAGAAAGACATAAGTACACGTTACACTATTGGGACCGATTATCCTTACAGTTCAGAAAATGGGAACAAAAATATCTCGCATACAACTAGACTAATTCCACCTTCCACCTACCATATCGATGGTTCCAAATCTGAAACCAAATATCTCCCATCTCCTCTCCACCATCGACAACATCTCAGCCATCTCCACCACCACAAAAAATCAAACATCACCACCAACATCAACAACAAATACCTTCCTACGCCATCTACACCACCATCATCATCACCGCCAACATCTAAACCACCAACAAAAATAACGACACCATCAACAACGACACCAACAACACAATCGAAGCAGCAGCACCACCACCACAAAAAATCAACGAGATATCTCTTCCTCCGCCATCTCCAACACCACCAACACCGTCATCATGTCCATCACCACCACCACCGTCATCTCTTTCTCCGATTGAAATTGTCAATCACCATTACCAACACCAGCGATATATGTCCAATAAAAAGGTAGGAGTATTCGATCAATTGCTTGATTTGTTAATTGTTTGCCCTAGATTTTAATTTTGGGTTTGAAATTGATTTTACCCCTAATTTTAGCACTGACACCACTTGTACCTGGGTATTATCAGTGTTGACCGCAATTGTACCTGAAAATGTTTGCCCTAGATTAATTTTTGGTTGGAAATTGATTTTAACCATAATTCTAGCATCGGCACCACTTGTACCTGGGTATTATCAGTGTCTACAACACCTGTACATGAGTTATATCAGTGTTGTTGCTTTTGATAGATTCTTCTTGCTTTGTCAATGATGTAACCAACGATGTAACCACTGATACCTGGGTACTATCAGTGTTGACACCACTTGTACCTGGGTTTTATCAGTGTTTTATGATGTTTTTTTTCTTCTTCTACTACTTCTTCTTCTTCTTCTTCTTCTTCTTCTTCTTTATCAATGATGTAACCACTGGTACCTGAGTATTATCAGTGTAGTTGGTGGTGGATGGTGCTGGTGGTGGTCGGAAGTTATAGTTGGTAACGGTGAGTGGTGGTGGTGCTGGTTGGAAATGGTAGTGGTAGTGGTGGTCGGAAATGGAGTGGTGGTGGTGGTCGGAAGTTATAGTTGGTAACGGTGGATGACGGCGGTGGTGGTGGTGTTAGTTGAAAATGAGGTGGTGATGGTCGTTTGTAATATATTATAATGGTAGATGGTGGTGGTGGTGAGTTATTGGTTGGAAATGGAGTGATGGTGGTGGTCGGAAGTTATAGTTGGTAACGGAGGTGGCAGCGGTGGTGGTGGTGGCGGTGGTCGGACAGGTGATTGTGGTGGTAGTTTAAACTGTCAAAGTGGTGGTCAAGTATAAGTCTCCAATTTCATTTTTTAGTTTTTGTAGTTTATAAATGTCTAAATACCATGGAAGGGGGTATTTTAGGTAACTTCTTATATGTAATGTCTTTTTAAACAGTATTTTTTTGGTATCTTATAGATTCCGTCTCTTTAAATAGTATCTTTCAACTTCTCAGGTAATAAAACAAGTTCAACTTTTGGCTGTCTTTTACATAAAAAAACAGACAAAATTGGTCCTTTGGACCAATTTTGTGATTATAGTTAATTAGTTATGTTTAGTGATTTAAAAGGACACAAGAAAGTGTAATGTAACTTATAAAAAAGAAGGATAGTTGAAAGTGTAATAGCGCGTTTGGTTACACGCTCAGAAACAATTTTTCGATTTCTGGAAGCAAAAAAATCCGAAATTAGTTTGACAGCATAAATTCAAATTAACTTTTTAAAACAGAAAAATTAAATTTTTCTAAAACAAAATATTTTTGCTTCTGACTTCTAAATCCAGAGAGGCTATAAGATTCTAAACATCAGGAACCAAATTGTCATGAAATGGGCACCCAACGTCCATCTCATAGTCTAGACAGACACCACAAATATATTGCCAAAACCGATTTCCTCCAAGTAGGAAGAAACCCTTCTTTTATGTCGTGGGTCTTAGTGTCTTACTAAAACACTCATGTGAGAATCGGTTTTGGACATATATATCTACGCACATGATCGGTATATTATGAATTATTGATCTCAAATCACAATCAAATCAACAGAGAACAATCATGACCCAGTGTCGCCCGTCCTGATCTAGAAACATAGGTGGTTGCGTTTTTCTGGTGCATGCATGTAAACAGGCGTGTGTTT
>JAJJMA010077929.1:0-21228 GCA_023529015.1 Papaver nudicaule
CCAGTTTTGCTTTGTTAATAATCTCATTTCCTTAGCCAATTTCAGAAAAAAAAGCTATATGATTCTGAGTTTGAGAAAACCCTAAAAATCATATAATCAAAAGTTTCTTTACGTCACTACCGAAGCAATGGAAAAAGCATAACTTTTTTAAACAGACATAGCTTTACGTCACTACCGAAGTAATGAAAAAAGCATATGTTTTGCAATAAGATTGAGGTAAACAATCAAGTATTGCAAACATCATTAATAACATCTCAAAAGAACTTTTATTAATTAAATAAAGTAGTACATGCTTGAAAAACTTTATAAAGCATGAAAGGCAAACTACTAAATCATATGAAGACACGAACAAAGTTGTATGACCTCAATTTGTAACTTCATATCAGGCGTTCTTTCCGTATTTTCCTTCATGAACCTTTGCTTTACTCCTCCCATTGTTTCATAAAGTCGATTCTGTTTAAACTTTCATCATCTTCCTGTCCTCTGATCCATATTGCCTCTGCATCTTCCGGTCGTCGGCGGTATCAGTTTTCTTTTTTCTGTGTTTTTCTTTCCATGTCGTCTTCTTCTGAGGTTGATGCCCTTGTTCTAAAGATGAAAGGCATGGGTTTCAAAGAAGAGGGCTTTCAGATTGAAGCCGTTAGTTCTTTTAGATTGACTCCAGAGCTGGTTGAGGAGTATCAATGTGACGAGAGCAGGCTCTTGGTGACATTTCATCAAATGTCTGCAGGGTTACTTCCTCCTCTTTACAAGCCTTCGAATCCTTTGTTTCTTCGCATTATTTTCTCTCTTCCTAAACCTCGAGGGGTGATGAAACTTACTTCCAGCTCCATTTACCTCATCAATCAGTGGGTTCCTCGCTCCGAAGATAATTTCCCTGCCGGATCTACGACAAAGTTTTATTTTACTGCTGAGAATTTCTTTAAGCATTACGAGCCCTTTTTACCCTAGACAACGAATTTGCTCCTTGGGTGGTCAGCTTTCAGTCCATGGAAGGTAGCGAAAATATCATCCTTGGGTCCTTGGACTATTCCATGGATGAAGATTGGTACTCGGAACCTATACTTCTTAAGGGTCCTGTGCTCCGAGGCTGGAAGGATTCTGGCCGGTACTTCCCTCGGACTGAGTTTGATGCAGGGCATGAGTTTCGGACTCATCATTTGTTCTCCATTCACTTTTCTGACGAAGATAGAGGATTATCTCGCCCATCTTCGGAGAAGGGGAAGGGTATTTCCCTGGAGCCTTCGGGCAGCTTAAAGCGTTCCCGAACAGATGAGGAGACTATGCAGCATGTAACAAATACTTTTTTATGTTTTTTTTTTCTTCTAGAGTATTCATACTTGCCTCTATTTGTTTCCTGAGAAAGACGGGTCCTTATCTGCAGGGAGAGTCTTTGTGTGTCTTAAACCTGAGCAATGATCTGATGGATTTTGAGTATGGGGGAAATTCTGAGGTTCTCCAGCCGCTGAAGAATTCTGTTTTTCAGATAATTCTCAGGGGAGTTCTGCCCAAACGTCGTCGAGCTTCTACGAAACCCCTGGTGGGATCAGCGAATGCTGGCGAGGAAGTATCAACACCAAGGGCAGCTGAAGCGGTTGTCAAAGAAGTGAGTACCATTAATCCTTCAGCTACCGTGCCAATTACCAACATCGGTGCCTCTGCCTCAGCTATGGTAGTTCCTACAGCTACTACCGCTGGTGCTGCTTCGGACGTTGTGCTTACTGCTTCTTCTGTACCGAGTGCTAACATTGGTGCCTCTGCTTCGACCATAGTAATTTCTACAACTGTCACTGCTGCCGAACCTTCTATTCTTTCCTCGGAGAGAATTGTCACTCCAGTTGACCTTCTTGTTCCCCGAAGGGATGGTTCATTTGTTGAGATGGATTCTTCCAAGGAGCTTGTTGCCGGATTTCCTCGGAGTTCAAAGTTCCCGCCTGTTCGGAGTTATGCTAGCAAATATAGGCAATCATATACTGCGAAAAGGTTTAAAAAGGTCCTTTTTGAAAACTGTATTCCTGGCGACTTTACTGTCGAAATCTCAACTCGCCTTGAAGCCTATGCTACTGATCCCTTGGGGCATCCTTTAGATCCTGATTTCTGCAGGAAGTTAGGTGATATTTTTGGAGGTGATTGTCCCAGGGATTATTATGACCTTCGCCGTCCACCCTTGTCCTATGAGGAGAGCCTGGCCATTCTTCAAGTGGTGAGTTGTGTTTTCGTGCTCTTTGCCCGTATGTTGATGTTTCCGGGGCATGTGTTAATTATTTATCTATAATCTTTTTTGAGAAAGTTCAAGAGGGCGACTATCGTGCCTCTGGCCTTTTGGCTCACAACTTCGATCTGGCTGGCGAGGCTGAGTATTTTGAACGAGAGTTTTACCGGATGCAAGAGGAGCTAGCTCAAGAGAAAGTTCGTAGTGCTCTTGCGAAAAAGAATTTAATATGTAAGAGTCTTTTTATCTTCTGTCATTTATGTATATATTTGTTTTTGCAGCGCTGTGCTAAAACAAACTTGATGCTTGCTTAAAAGGCGAGCTGGAAGAGTGCGAGAAAAAACTCCAAGAGGCCAGATTGGCTCTTGACCGACTTCGGGAGAGTCGACAAGCACCTCATAGTGCCTTGGGTAGCAGGAGTTACCGAAACAATAGTGATAGGCTTTTAGAAGAGAAGAACAAAGCTTTAGAAGATGTGGATTATTATAGGACGAAAAGACAAGAAGCCGAAGGTCTTTTTGTTAAAGAGAAAAAAAGAGGGGACAAAGCCGAGCGCCTTCTCGAGGAAGCGAGAAATAAGAATGAGGCCCTGGCCCGAGAGAATCATTTTTTCCAACTGGATGTGGATCATTTGGCACGAGAGCGAGATGAAGCTCGCTTGGAAAGGTCAATCAGTACTTCTGGGAGGGTTATGATTGAAAGGTTAGAGGAGAATATCAAAAATTTGAAGGTTCAGATGGCAGCGCTGAAGAATGTCAACAATGATTTGGTTACAAAAAATGATGCTCTGGAAAGGAGTTGCAGTGATATATGTCTGGAACTTGCTGCAGCTAAGAAGTCGAAAGACTATTTTTCTCGTCTTATTGATGAGTATCGAATAGAACTAGCTAAGAGTGGGGCAATTACTTCCGAAGATGTTAGGAAGAATGCCTCCATGCCTCGCTTCTCTAATCAACATGAGGTTTCGGAATATATGATTTTTAAAGAAAGTATCCCTGAGTGAGTTTGAACGTCCTATCATTCTGATGTTTTTCGTTTTTATGTTTTATAGGTATTTAAGCCAATTTGCAGAAGCGGGTTGCTGATGCCGTGGCAGCAAGGGACGATGCTTCCAATCAGCTGGTGATTGAGTCCGAACGGAAGTTGGAAGCTGAAAACAAGGTTAAAAAACTGACCCAAGAACTATCTGAAGAACGTCTACGTCGCTCTGCCGATATGGACAGATTTTCTCAAGAACTTGAGCTTGAACGCAAGCGTCTCTCTGAAGAGGTGACGAAGTGCACCGAGCAACTGTCCGAAGAACGAGAATTTCGCCTTAAATGTCAGGCGAGTGTAAGGAACATGGTGACTGGTTTTGCCCTCCTGCATCATCAGTTAAGACATGGTCAGGCTGTCGAAGAACTTCTTTCCCGATCTGCTCTAACTACTGCCTTTGCTACTAGTATGGCCTACCGACAGCATGGTCGTTCTCTTTTTAGGACCATTGGTATTGAGCCTCCTACTTATGGCCCTATAGGCGCGTGCGACTCGGATGCCAGACTTCCTGGTGATAAGTATTTACTCCCTCATGAGGTATATGTAGCCGTAGCTAGGGATGAGCTTCGTAGGAGAGGCTTGCTAGAAAGGTTTTTGAATGGTCCTGGTGATGATGACGACGACGATGATGATGATGATGATGGTTCTCAAGGCGGAAATTCGGGGAGTCCTGGCGGTGATGCCGAGTGTGTCCATGATGATCCAGGTTGTGGATCCGAGCATGGTCCCGAGGAGTGTCCTAGAGATGGTACCGAGGGTTCAAAAAAATGATCTCGCGGATGGTGCTGGGGTGAAAACTATCAGTATGGTGGATAATGTTTCCCGAAGTCATGAGGGTTCCACTAAGGGATGTGCTGACCGAGCCCCAAGTACTGTCTTTGATAAGGAGTGTCATTATTTATTTCAAGAGTCTACTCAGGAATACAACGAAGAGGAAAGTGAGGAAGAAATTGAGGAAGAAACTGATGGGTGTACTGGTCGAGCCCCAGGTACTATCTTTGATAAGAAGAGTCAATATCTATTTCAAGAGTCTGCGATCAGGAATATAGCGAAGAGGAAAGTGAGGAGAAAACTGCGACTGCTTTAGAAATTACCCCTTCGAGGTCGGACCACTTTGGATTTCGGACGTACGAAGGTGATACCCGAGTTGACAAAGATCTTATGGAGGAAATGGAGATTTTTGATGATGTCTCCCTTTGTGCCTGACGAAGGTTTTTCAAATGCTTAGTAGCAGTATTGTTCTGCCTCTCTTGGTTGTGTTCTTCCGAATCATTGTTTATACACATATTTTTTGTTGTCGCTTTCCTTGTTCTGTACTGATCATATATATAAAAGATTCGTTTGTTTGTTTTTCTTTTTATGCCCCTCCTCAAGGCTGTTTTTTATTATTTTTATTATATTTTTTTGGAGGAGATCCCTTGGCTGCATAACTCACTTGCCATTTTCCGTAAGTGCAAGCTAATTAGCTGCCTCAGGGTTCCATCTTCCTCTATAGGTAGATGTTAATCCCATTTATCGTCCCCTCGACGCCTCAGAAAGTGAGGTCCTCGTGGTCGTTTGGTAGTGGGCGCGAATGTATCATCAACCTATATAGCCTTGATTCAAGGCGCCCACCGCTAACGGGGTGTCTTGTGGGTAGACGATTGTACCATATAACTCGTAGGGCCCTTACGATTTATATGGTCATCAGTTATGTGCCTGTTGTTCGAGGTCTTTTTATTTTTTGGCGTTTTTTTGCCTTGGCTTTAAAGACTTTTTATTTTTGGCGTTTTTTGCCTTGGCGTTAAAGCCTTTTTATTTTTGCGACGAGGCACTAGGGGAGATATGGCGACATGGCCAGTTTATTTGTGGCGTTAAAGCCTTTGCAATTATGCCTAGCCAGGTGGGATTTTTTACCCGCCCTGGCAGGATCTGGAGTTTGATTTCGTAAGAAGTTGCATCAAAGGGTGCGATTTTCATTTATTCAATCTTTCTGCGAGTGTTGCTTACATAAAAAGTTGCTTTCTAGACGAGGTGTTTCATATGCTTCCCCTCCACTGGGGTTTTTAACTTCTGGCCTTCGAGATTGATTAAGCTGTACGTGTCATTCCCAAGTTGCTTTTCTATGACGAATGGCCCTGCCCAGAAAGGTTCTTGTTGAATATTCCTGCCTTCGCTAGGTTCGCTCGATTGTTCATTCGGAGTCCGGAGGCAGCCTGCTGCTACGAGGAACAGTTCTCTATTGTCGGGACGCTGGTCCTTTTTGTTCTTGTCTGGCCTGGTGCCTGCCATTTCTGTTTCTGTTTCAGCTAGGAATTTTTATATACTTTCATCTGTGATTCTTGGTTGCTTAATTTTCCCCGAGCATTCCTTGATACCTTCTTTGGCCTGAATGTCTATTTCATTGCAGGCACAGGCTTCGGAGGGGTCGCCTGGTATTTCCGCGATCCCCAGTGGAGTAGGAAACCTGATCTTTTGATGCAAGGTTGAGGCTACTCCCATGATGCCATGCAACCATGGCCTTCCCACGATAGCGTTATAGGTAGAGTCTATGTCAACTACGCAAAATAACGTTAGCTGCTTTTGTTTGCCCACATGAATTGTTAACATTAGCTCCCCCCGAGGTGTCGATGGTTTTCAATTAAATCCGAATATGTTATATGATGAAGGCACCAAAGCAGCTTTCTTTCCTATCATTTTATCATATGTTTGTCCAAAGAGTATATCGACGGAACTCCCGGGGTCCACGAGTATTCTTGACATCGCTATTTTTCCCATTTGGAGGGTGATGACCAAAGGGTCGTTGTGTGATCTTCCCTCGTTGGGGATGTCTGCTGCAGAAAAGAATACGGGTTGCTTTTGCCATTCTTCTAGATGATTCTTCGTGACTACGCTAAGTATTCCTCTCCCTTGAAATCCCTCTTGTGAATTCGGTCTGTTTGGATCCCCTAGAGGCCCTTTGTGTGAACGATGGAATTACAAGCGCCGAATCTTGGAATGTCTCTATCGATTGTTATCATGTAAGCTTCATGCTTTGGCTCTTCCTTCGGCTGTGGCTGATTTGGAGGTGGCTTCGGTAGTTCCAAGAGGTGTTTGAATTTATCCCTTGCTATGAAGAAATAAATTTGGGCTTGTGTCGTAACACAATCTTCTGTTGTATGTCCGTAAAATTTGTGGAACTGACAGTAGTCTCTTGAATTCTTTGTGTGCTTGGGTTGATTACCCCTGCTTATGGGATATCTTATTTCTCTGGCAAATTCGGACTGCTCGATAGTCCGAAGAGCATCCTCGATGGGCACGCAAAGCTTTGGGAGTTTTCTATCGTGAAAGGCAGGGAATCCTGACTTAGTTGTCCCAATCTTTTTGTTTCCTTGTCCTTGCTGGCTGTTGTTTCCTTCAAGTTCTCCTCGAGAGCTGCTTCGTCGGTTATCATTGTATTTTCTATTGTCGTGGTATTTGTCGTCTCCGAATTTGCCTTCGTTCCCATACGACCAATATCATCTTGTCTTTCTCGCTTCGACGGATCCCCAGATTGATTATTCATTGTTTGACTTTGTTCTTCGAGTGATAAATTGTTTATTGAGTGGACCTGTTTTAAGATGGTTTCCTTCCCCAGGGTGGCTTGTTCTTTAATCTCTTCCAAGGTAATTCGCTCCTTCTGGTATTTTCGTAGATCCTGTAGCGTCTCAAGGTTCTTGGAGAAGAGCCTATCATATAAATGGTGGTTTTTATCAAGAGCATTGAGGAATGGTCGCACTTTGTCCTTTTCTGTAGCACCGTTCCCCACCTCTACGCACTATTCAGTCCATCTGTTTGTCAGACTCTTGGTAGACTCTCCTGGTCGTACCCGGATGCTGAATAAGTTTTCCACCCCTGGCTTGGAGGAGTTGTTGTATAGGAAGTGTAGTATAAAGACTTTGGACAGCTTCTCGAAGGACGAGATCGAGCTGGATGTGAGGTTGTCATACCAAGCGAGGGCTTCTCCTTTCAAACTAGAGGGGAAATATTTACAGAGCACATCGTCTCTATCAGCGTAAGCCAAAAAGATCGGAGATACATTTTAATATGCAAGGTCGGGTCTCCTGAGCCATCAAAGATTGATGTGAAGATGGGCATAGTGCATTTTATAGGAATCTCCTTGGAGAGGATTTCTGGGCTTAAGGGTGAGCGATTGACATCATTCATTGCTTGCAAGAGTTTAATCATGTCGCTTGATTGGATCCTATTGTCGAAGAGTTCGGCTCGGAGTGTCTTGATCTGGTCCAACATTACTTGTTGCAGAGCCCTAGCTTCGGCGTCCTTCTTCGTTTGGTTATCTTCGCCGAATATCTGTATGTTTTCCTTCGGATATACTCCTGGTTCGGTCCTTTTGCTCGATACTGTGATCCCATGGCCTTTGCTGGCGCCCTTGGTCTTGATGTATGTTTTGGATGCAGAGTATTCATTCGATTAAGATACATTGTTTGGACGAGAGTGTCCTTCACTGCTTCCTTTGTAGTTTGATGCTGACTTTTCTGCCACCTTTTTATTTGCTTCGGCTAGTTGCTTTTTTAGCCTTTTTATCTTTCTGTTTTTCAAGATTAACTTTCTAAACTGTGCAACTCTCATCGTATCTTCTTCGGTTGGCTGGTGTAAAGGTATGTCGTTGTCAGGGACAGCCGCTTCATCTTCATCTTCGTCGTTTTCTCCATTTTCTTCTTGTACTTGATGTTGAGGTAGTTCGTCAGCCTCTGGGAATCCTTCTCCCTCTGGGCCTAAGTCCTCTACATGTACTTCATCTTCGTTTACTCGTTCCCTGTGTTGGACTGTGCTTGCCGCCACCTCGGGTGATAACCCTTTACTTGTTGAGAATCTGGTGTAATGATGCCTCGAGGAGCCGGTCGCTTGCCTTGAAGATCCCACTCGTTTCTTCAGAGCCTGATCATATTTCGAAGTCATTCTGGTTGTGACCTGTCTGAAGACAAAAAACCCGTGAGGTCCTAGGGGGCTACTGCAGTGTACTATGTCTGTCATGTAGGTCGTACGTTGCAACGATTTTTATCGTGCTAGTTTTTAGCGTAGGTCGTATTCGTTCTTTTTAGATATATCCTAACTATATTTTTTTGTCTTTTAGCCAAAACCATATTTTCCAACGATTCCTTCGTAAAATTTTATTTTCAAATGCAGCAGAGACTTAAAAAACCCTAAAAATAGGTCTAAAGATTTTTTCATAATCGTTTACTTATAGTCGATCCTAATTTTAAGGAGTATATTATGAAAATCAATTACCATGCTTGGAATGGATTTCATCATATCAAGGTTTGAAACCCTTGCTCATAAAACCCTTGAACATGCTAAAGCCTTTAAGGATCTTTAGACGTTTAAGGTATTGGGGCGTTTTTTTTTTTAAGAACAAGTTTGAAGATCTTTAAAAAATGAGAAAATTTATGAAAAAATCTGAAAACCCGAAAAATCACAGGCAAACACTAAGTTATTTTAATCAGTCCCTGTTTCTAGCGACAAACTGTGTGAGTATAAAATCTGCATAGGTGCATCATGTTCCATAGCCCACAGATCTCAAACTCACAAACACAGTTACTTAAACATTATACAAGGTGCGAAGACCTCAAGAACAATACCGAAAATATGTAAAAAGACATTAATCAAAGGATAAAGCGTGTAATAGATTATACTTCTGTTTTATTGCTACAAGGATATGATCCTAAGGAGCTTGAGGAGATACAGACCTAATCCCTCTCTCGCCACTTAGGTTACACCCAAAAATTCCAACCCCTACAATGTTTTCCAAGCTCGCCTTATATAGGCCGAGCTTGGGTGGTTTACAGCTAATAAGACAATGGACTCAATCGTGGTGGTGTCAGTCCTTGTCGAGTAAGGCGGTTCCTTCGGCGATACTCCGAAGATGTCTCTGGGGCTTCGGTCCTTTGAGGCAGGGTCTGAATCCTTTTCTCTACTCGGTGTCCTCGGACTTATCTTTCTTTGGTTTTATCCCGAAGCTTCGCTACTTCTTCCTTTGGGGTGATCTTTCTTCTTGGATCTCTGACATGTGTCCCGAGGGGTTTTACCCTCCGCAGTTTGCCTCTTTTCTTGTCTGATGATCGAGGAGGTTTGGAGAAGAAAACTCCCCTGTGTCTTGCCTTTTTCGACACGTGTCTGGTTTTAAATTTCCTTAGCTGACACATGTTGTTTTTAATGATTTCGAAATCTTCGCCCTTTCTATCTTTTACCAGTTGCGCCGGTCTTGTGTCTTTTTATTTAAACTTGTTTGCCCTCTCTTTTCTCTTCCTCTATTTTCCATAGTCTTCTGTGATATTTTTTGCATTATCGACCCTTCTTTGGCCACTTTCCATTGTTATCTGTTGCTTCACTCATGGTGAGTTTTTGCAATTCATGGCTTATATTCTTCTTTACTTGTTCATCCTCTAAGTTTCTTTTGTTTTCAGGCTCCTAAAAAGAGTGCACTGCCTGGTGGCGAGTTTCCCCGGAAGATGGTGGATCCTCAAAAACTTTCTTGGGAAGAAAGAGCCAAGATTTCTGGTTTTGATGTGAATTTTTTCCCTTGCCAGAGCTTGGGCAAGGTCAATCTGTCCCCTGAATTGCTTTCTTCTCATCAGTGTAGCGATAGAAGGTTGCTTGTCTCCGTTGAGCAACTTGGCGCCGGTCTTCCGATTCCGTTGTATGATCCCGTGAATCCCTTTTTTTATGAAATTTACTCTCAAATCAGCCCTCCTTGCGGTGTGATGCAATTGAACGGGAACTCTATTCGAGTTATTCGAGAGTGGGTGGCTCGCTCGGCGGGTAAATCGTATTATTATGATAAGCTTCCCGAGGAACTCAAGCGCCCTCTAAGTTTTTGGTCTGCTGAAAAAAAATTCAGGTATTATAAGGTGGAAAAGAGCTTGCTTAAACAAAAGGCTCCCTGGAGTGTAAGCCTTGGCAAAGTGGCTGATTCTTCGCATGTTCTGGGCGACGTAGATCTTTCTGGGTCTAAGACAAACACACTTCTTCGCCATTCTAGTGACGAGGTATGGTTTTCGAAGCCCGTGCTTATCGAAGGTCCCGTTCTTTTTGGTTATGAAGATGAAGAGAAAAAGGTCGAACGAACGAAGTTTATGGATGATCATAAGTTCTATGTTGTTGAATTCTACAAGATTCATTTCTCCGAAGAGGAGCGCAAGAAGTCGCAGGAAAAGATAATTGCTCTCAAGGAGAAGGTATGGCGAAAAATATGTGTCCTTTTAACTCCTTTTCTGTTGGTCATTTTTACTCATGCGGCCCTCTTTTCAGAAGTCTGAGCAGGAGAAGCTGAAAAATCCACAAACTCAGGAGCAAGCCGGTGATCCGAAGAAGAGAAAAGAACCTTTGAATATGGCTGTTGAAAGGGGGGAAGCTAGTCAGGTGAAAAACACTACATGCCCAGTTATTCAATGGGTATGGATACCTGCCTCTGTTTAGAACCTGATGACTTGGCTACTTTTCAGCAGGATGAAGTGCTCCTGGTTGACGATGGTATAATGAAATTTTCTTTGTGCGACCCGAATCGGGAGAAAACTGCCTTTGGTGGCGTAAAAAGAAGCCTGTGAAGACTATTTCCCGAACTGTTGGTTCGCAGGTACCTACTACCAGGACTGTTGTCAAAGGTTTAGTTACTCCTGCCACGTCCGTGGGAGATGTCGATAGCGAGGGCACCAAAGGTGAGAGGGTTGAACCTTTTAAAAGGTTAAAAAGGGGGCCTTCAAATGAGCAAGTTCTTCGGGAGGCTGCCTCGTCGACGTGCTCTCAAATTGCTGTGTCAGGGCTGGGACCCACTGCCCCTGTTTTTCCTGATGTCAGGATTGTTGATTCTTACCCATCTGGCATAGATTTTAATGAGTATGGCTCCAACGATCGTCTTGTGGATGCTTCATTGGGCCAATCCTCTCAATCTGCTTCGGATGTAATCTCTGCTCCCGCCGGTTTTGCGCGAAAGCCTTGCTCAGCGGAGGGGTCTCAAAATCTTCTGGAATGAAGTTCCCTCCTTGGTCCTTATGCCGAAGATCTTTTTGATCATTTGAAAGCATATGTTAGGGATCCCCTGAATCATCCACTTGATCCTTAAGTAGCTAAGTTTCTTTCTCAAGTTTTTTCTGGTGATTGGGGAAGAGAGGTTTTTGCCTCGGCGGCTCCCAAGCATCAAGCATTTATTGAAGTTGTAAGTCTGTTTTTGTTTAAGTTGTTCTTTTTGTATCGTATGTTTCGTGCATTGATTTTTTGCTTGCCTCTTTTTGCAGCAAAAGCATCATGGAATGTATCTGCTGGACCTAGCTCATGCGCGAGGTCTTGAAATTACTCGTCTTGACTCAGATATTCGATCTTTACAGCAAGAGAAGAGCGATCTTTCTAGGGATGTGAAAGAGTTGGAGAGGCGCCTTGAAACTACTGTTAAGGAGCGAGATGGCTACGTACAAGAGTTGGAGGCTGAGAAAAAGCAAGCTTCAAAGCTGAGTTCTGAGTTAAATAGTAAGGGTAACAAGCTCAGCCTTTCGCAAGATGCTTGTAAAGAGAAAGATGACAAGCTTGCATCACTTAACGAGGAAATTTTGAAGCTCAGAGAGCATATTAAAAGGGAAGCTAGTCGAACGGCTTTGTTCAGTCGTCAGCATGGTCGGTTTTTGTTTAGAGACTTCAGCATGCGACCTCCCTACTACCGTAATGGCGAGAATGATCCTGATGCTTCCTTAGAGTCCGATAAGGGACTTCTTCCTTCCGCAGATGTCAAGGTAATAGTGGCGCAGCTGCAGGCTGCAAGGGAAAATGATGATTTTGAGGAGATGCGTAGTGAAAATAGTGAAGCTGATGATGGAGATGAAAGGAATGGTGATGGATTTGCGGGCGAGAAGCCGAATGAGGACAAGGATGGGGTGATTAAGGAGGAAAAGAGCGGTTCTGTTAAGCATCCTATCCCCGAAGGATCTACCAGAAAATTTTCAAAGGACTTTGTTGATGCCTCTTGTATTGATTCTAAGATTAATGTCGAAGCTCCTGGCCGATCTGCTAGTACTCCGAAGGTTACTGCTTCGCTTATGAAAGATGGTGGTGATCCGAAGGCTCCGGTTTCTCAGACTGGTCCCGATGTTGTTTCTAGGGAAGATGCTGCCATCAAGGAGATTGTTGAGACTGTTTAAGTAGAAGATGGTTTGCCCCTGTTTTCCTTATTTCTTTATATTTGTATGCGATTTGTTGGAGTTTGTTATTTCTGAACTTTTACTCGCAGTGTGTATTTATTTGTTGTTGCTTTGCTTTATTGGCTGTTATGGTTACTTGAGGTGCAACTTCGGGGCTTACTTCGATGTAGGAGATAGTGAACCAAGCTAGTGGGGGCTTACGGATCACCCTTCCCAAAGGCTTTGAGCTACTTGCACTGGTTTCAAGCAAACACTGGCTATTGAGATTCCTTAGTACATTAGGTAGGTACCAAAGATATATGCTTATCTTCCTAGAGGGCATGGTGGCCCTGGTAACCTATTTTCATCCTAATTGTAAATGTAGGAGCTTATAATGGATGCCCATTTTTCAATAATAAAGTAACACAATGGGGGAGTGTCGGTCAAGGCTGGAGCTTAGACATGGCACTTTTATCTTATCGCGACCTAAAGTTCGACCCATCTATATCTTTAACAGCCCCCCCTTGAGGCTTAGTTTTTTTTAGAGGGGTCTCTCGGCTGCGTACTTCGTTGCTTGTTTTGAGAGCGAAGCAGCTGCTTCGGGGTTCCATCCACCGCTATAGGTAGATGTGTTAATCCCATTTATTGTCCCCTCGACGCCACAGAAAGAGAGGTCCTCGTGGTCGTTTGGTAGTGGGTGCGAATGTATCATCAGCTTATATAGCCTTGATTCAAGGCGCCCACCGCTAACGGGGTGTCTTGTGGGTAGAGGACTGTGTCACATAACTCGTAGGGCCTTTACAATTTATATGAGCATCAGCTCTGTGCCTGCTTTTTGAGGTCTTTTATTGATTGTTTGGCGTTTTTGCCTTGGCGTTAGAGTCTTTTTTGTTTGCGACAAGGCACTAGAGGAGATATGTCGTTATAGTCGACCTACTTTGGTGGCGTTAAAGCCTGATTTAGACGGGGTGTCATTCTTTTGGAGTTTGATTCGGCATGCTTGCTGTGTAATATCTAGAAATCTTTCTTTTATTTCGAGGATACTCATACATTTTTATGTGTAATATTTTCTTATATATTTCGCATTCCATGCATTGCCAAGTCCTAGGCCATCCTTTTCATCGACTAGCTTGTATGCTCCTTTTCCTGCCACCTTCTTAATTTTGTATGGCCCTTCCCAGATTGGTTCTAGCTTTCCTGCATTTCCTTTTTGGTACGACGGTATTTCTCGTAGCACAAGCCGCCAGGCTGGAACTCTCTTTCAATGACTTTTTTGTTGTATCCTCGGGCTAGCCCTTGCTGGTAGTTGATGATGTGTTGTCGAGCTTCTTCTCTTGCTTCTTTGAGGTCGTCCAATTTTGCATATATTTAATCTGCCGAGAGGTTTTTTTCCCATGGTTTGTATTTATCTGTTGGTATCATTATTTCTGTAGGCAGTACTGCCTTAGTCCCGATTGTTAGGTGAAAAGGAAACATTCCCGTCGCACATGTTTGGGAGGTTCGGAACGCCCATAGTACATTGTGTAGGTGTTCACACCATTGTTTTTTGTGGGGGAGTACTCGTTTTTTAGGTTATCCCCCATTGTTTTGTTTGTCGCCTCTGCTTGACCATTACTTTGAGGGTATATTGGCGTCGAGGTTCCTAGCCTTACATTGTACTGATTTAACAGTTCTTTAACATCGGCGCCGAGGAATTCTTGAGCATTGTCTGAGACTATTTCCGCAGGTACTCCAAATCGACAGAATATGTTCTCCCAGAAGAAGGTAAACACTTCTCGTCCTGTGTGATTCCTTAGAGCTTTTGCCTCGATCCATTTGGAGAAGTAATCGGTTGCGACTATGATGTATCTTCTCTGTCCTGTTCCTGGAATGAATGGGCCGATAATATCTACCACCATTTGGCGAAGGGCCATGGGCTTAATACTGAATTTAGATTCATTGCAGGTGCGTGGATTCGTTTAGCAAATCTTTGGCAGGGGTCACATTTTTTAGAGATGTTTTTGGCGTCAGCATGCATGTATGGCCAATAATATCCCTGAGCCTTGGTTCGCTGTGCGAGTGCTCGTGCACCACTGTGGGTTCCTTCTTCTCCACTGTGCAGCTCTCTCATTAGTGCTATGCCATCTAATCGGTGGACGCACCTTAGTAGTGGTCCCAAGAATGATTGTCGATGTAAGAATCCTTCTATGAGTCGGTAGTTAGCGGATCTACTGGTTACTTTATGCGCTTCTAGTGGGTTGCTTGGCAATTCCTTGTTCTCCAAGTATTTTCTTATAGGCATCCTCCAGTCGGCGTCCTCTTCTTGAATGGCCATCACCAGTTTCCCTTCTTCGGCTGCTATTGATGATTTCTTTATTCTACCAATTTTGATGGAGATGATATTTTGATTTGTCACCTTGGAGGCAATGAATGCCAAGGCGTCCGCATGCCTATTATCTTTTCTGCAAATGTGTCGAATTTTGAGATGCGGAATTTTTGTCATGAGTCTTCTTGCTAATTTCTTGTATTTGGATAGTGAGGCATTGGATTGGTAGCTTCCATCCAATTGTCATACTACTAGTTGTGAGTCCGTCGTTATTCACGCCTCCTGAATCTCCATGCTTATCATGTGTTTTAAGGTATGAATTATCGCTTCATACTCGGTCTCGTTATTAGTCACTTCGAACTCTAACCGAAGTGCGTACACTGTGCGCTTTCCTTCGGGTGAGGTGAAGACTATGCCTACTCCTCGGCCATCGCTATTACCGAATTGTCAATGAAGACTTCTCATCTCCGAGGATGGCACTGTTGTAGGAGGTCGTTAGGCCCTTCGTCGTCTTCGATTCCCAGGATTGGCTCGTCTTCGTAGTCTTCTTCAATTGGGAACTCAGCTAGGAAGTCTGCGATGATTTGTGATTTTAATGTCGTTCTGATCTCGTAATCCACTTCATATTGTCCAATTTGAGCGTTCCATTTTGCAATTCTTCCTGCTGCCTGAAGGTTTTTCAGAACTGATTCAATTGGTTTTTTTGTTAGCACAATTATTTTGTGAGCCTGGAAGTATGTCCGAAGCTTTTGAGTTGCTACCACTAGCGCGAGGATCAGCTGTTCCAACTTTGTGTAATTTTTCTCGGCTGGTAAAAGGGTCCTACTAATGTAGTAGACTGGCTTCTCTTCTTCTGTGGTTGTTACTATTACTGCGCTGATGGCATCTGTATTCGCTGCAATGTAGAGTTTTAAATTTTCATCTTTCTCTGGGCGCTACAGGGCTGGTAAGCTTGCTAAGTAATTTTTGATCCCCTAAAACGCGGCCTCCCTTTCGTCTGTCCATATGAATTTTTCTCCTTTTTTTCAAAATGCTAAAGAAGTTTTTACACCTGTCCGAAGATCACGCAATGAATCTGCTAAGAGCTTCCAATCTTCCATTTAGAGCTTGTACATCTTTTATAGTTGTTGGTGATGGCATTTCTTGAATTGCCTATACTTTTAGCGGGTCCGCTTCGATACCTGTTTTTGTAACTATATATCCCAGAAATTTTCCGGAGGGTCACCCCGAAGATGCATTTTGCTGGGTTGATCTTCATGTTGATTTGTCGCATTTTTTCCAGTATCTCTCGTAGAGCTTTCACATAATTGTCTCCTCGTTTACTTTTAACTAGCATGTCGTCTACATATGCTTCGACGTTCTTTTTTAACCAAGGACGAAAGATATTCTCCATAGCTTTTTGGTATGTGGCACCGACGTTCTTTAATCTAAATGGCATTCTTGTGTAACAATATAGTCCATTAGATGTTAAGAACGCCGTATGTTTCTGATCTTCTTCTGCTAAGGGAATCTGGTTGTAACCAGAGTAGCCATCCATGAAGCTTAATAGCTCATGGCCTGCTGTTGCGTCTACCATTTGGTCTATGCTGGGTAGAGGATGTGGATCTTTGGGGCACGCCTTGTTTAAACTGTTGAAATCGATGCATATGCGTACTCCTTTGTTCTTCTTCGGTACGATGACCATGTTTGAAATCCAATCTACGTATTGTATTTTTTGATAATTCTTGTTTCGATCATCTTGTTTAATTCGGATTCAACCGCTGCTTGGTATATATCTGCTAACTTGCGCGGTCTCTGCTTGAATGGCCTCATTGATGGGTTTATATCTAGGTGATGACATGCCAAGCTGGGGTCTATTCCTGGCATTTCACTCATCTTCCAAGCGAAGAAGTCTGCATATTCCAAAAAAAAAAAACCTCTAGTTCGTCTCGCTGCTCTTTCGCCATCAGTGTTCCAATGTTTACAATTTTTGGATCTTCGCTGGTTCCGATGTTTACGTCCTCGGTGGGTTCTGTTGGAGTAAAGTTCAGAGCGTCTTCATTCATGGTGCTGGGGTCCTTCGGTGCCTCATTCGTGATTACTCCGTTTTTACCTTGTATTATTTGATTGATTTCCTCGTTAATTATTTTCTCCTTTTGCTGCTTGTACCTTTCTCTTCGATTGCGCCTTGCGTTTTTTCTTTGTTCGATGTCTTTCTCATGGCATGCTTTTGACTCCGTGCTCTCGCCTTTGATTTCTCCTATGCATGTAGGAGTTGGAAATCTGAGTTTCTGATGCAGTGTAGAGGGTACTCCTAAGATCCCATGCAGCCATGGCCGTCCCAAGATAGCGTTGTATGGTGACTCTATGTCCAAGACACACAAGGTTGTTTTCAGCTCAATCGATGCTACGTATACCGGTAATGAGATGTCTCCTTTTGGTTTTGATGCTCTTCCGTTGAATCCGTAGATCGTATAATCCGTGGGCACCCGTGGAATATTTTGGAAATATTCCCTGTAAGCCATTCCGAATAATACATCTACTGAACTACCTGGGTCGATCAATATTCTTGGTACTGTTTTCTTATTTATGTTTACTGTGATCACCAAAGGGTTGTTACTTGGACCATCTTCAGGAAGGTCTGCTGCCGAATAAGTTACTGGTTTTAGCTGCCATAGCTCGAATTTTCTTGCTTCGGCGACAATCATTATCACTTTTCCATCTTTGTCTCTTTTGTGGATTCTTCCCGCAATGTTACTGCTTCGTGAGCTGATACTCTCTTTTCTATGAATCATTGAATTGCAATAGGCGGTCTACGCTGATTCTTTGCTTTGTGACTTTATTTTGATGACTTGTCTTGAAGATCCCACTCGTTGCTTCGGAGCCTTATCAGATCTCGAAGTCATTCTGGTTGTGACCTGTCAGAAGACAAAAAACCCGTGAGGTCCAAGGCGGCTACTGCAGTGTACTATGTCTGTCATGTAGGTCTGTGCGTTGCAACGGTTTTTATCGTGCGAGTTTTTAGCGTAGGTCGTATTCGTTCTTTTTAGATATATCCCTAACTATATTTTTTGTCTTTTAGCCAAAACCATCTTTCCCAACGATTCCTTCGTAAAATTTTATTTCCAAATGTAGCAGAGACCTTAAAAACCCTATATAGGTCTAAAGATTTTTCTTTCATAATCATTTTCTGATAGCCAATCCTGATTTTAAGGCATATATTATGAAAATCAATTGCCATGCTTGGAATGGATTTCATCATGTCAAGGTTTGAGACCCTTAAACGTTGATCTGACCATTTGATGATTTGCTCATAAAACCCTTGAACATGCTATAGCCTTTAAGGATCTTTAGACGTTTAAGGTAATGGAACGTTTTTTTTTTTTTTAAAGAACAAGCTTTGAAGATCTTTATAAAATGGGAAAATTTATGAAAAAATTTGAAAACCCAAAAAATCACAGGCAAACCTTAAGTTGTTTTAATCAGTCCCTATTTCTAGCGCCAAACTGTGTGAGTATAAAATATGCATAGGTGCATCATATTCCATAGCCCAAAGATCTCAAACTCACACACACAGTTACTTAAACATTATACAATGTGCGAAGACCTCAAGAACAATACCGAAAACATGAAAAAAGACATTAATCAAATGATAAAGCGTGTAATAGATTATACTTCTGTTTTATTGCTACAAGGATATGATCCTAAGGAGCTAGAGGAGATACATACCTAATCCCTCTCTCACCACTTAGGTTACACCCAAAAATTCCAACCCCTACAATGTTTTCCAAGCTCGCCTTATATAGGCCGAGCTTGGGTGGTTTATAGCTAATAAGACAATGGACTCAATCGTGGTAGTGTCAGTCCTTGTCAAGTAAGGCGGTTCCTTCGGCAATACTCCGAAAATGGTTCTGGGGCTTCGGTCCTTTGAGGCAGGGTCCAAATCCTTTTCTCTACTCGGTGTCCTTGGACTTATCTTTCTTTGGTTTGATCCCGAAGCTTCGCTACTTCTTCCTTGGGGTGATCTTGCTTCTTGGATCTCTGACACGTGTCCCGAGGGGTTTTACCCTCCACATTCCTGTTGGTGATGTGTCCCTTGTTCGCAGATAAGGGTTCAATCCTTTATTCTTCTTGTGTTGTCGCTGGCGCAGCCTTCGCTATTCTGTACTTTTGTCTCCAATCTAGGTGGTTTGCAGACAATCTTATACTTCTAAGAGATGATCTTCTTATATAACTTCACCTCTAGGATGCTTTCATTGGGTGAAGGTGTTAGAGACTTGCTCGGTTGAACCCACTGATGTTGCTATCTCAAGTCAGTTTTCAAGTTTATGAGACAAAAACACAATCCTTGATAAGTTTACTTTACAACCTCGGACTAGGATAGTTCTAGGTAATCGAGACGAAGAATGACGAAGACGAAGACCGAAGATTACTACTTGATAAATCATGACATCCTCGCTGAAGGTTAGAAAGGTTTTTCCTTTCCGTATCGTATTTACCATTTCTATCATACCAATAGTTTATGATGTTGTTTATATGATCCGAAGGTATTCTAGGATTTTCACCTTTGCATTTGTCACACTCGGGATAATATGTATAGGTAGAGTATGTTGAATTGTCTCTTGAAATGACCCCACGGTGAACGCGTTCATGAACGCGTACATATGTTGCTATTGGCATTTCAGAGAACGAGCAAAGTCTATATGAACGCGTAAATACAAGTTCAAGAATTCTCCTGAACTCTATTGACAGCTCTATGAACGCGTACATGAACACGTACATATAAGCCATGCGAAAACTTCCAACTTCCATATCTTGAAGTTTTCGGTCTAGGCATGATTAGTTCTCGGACTTGTCACTACTTGGCCCATGGAATTCAACAACTTAATCCAAGCGATGTTCAAACAAGATTTGGACCAGAAGTCGCAAACCTTCAATCAAGGTTGAGTCTTCTCTAACTTTTGGCCTAGTCCAAAGTTACATGAAGATTGAGAATGGGTTCAAGCTATGGACTTTCCTAGTTCCGGAACTTGCTTGAGCCCTACTCAAAGTTGCTTAAACATTAAGCAAAGTCCTTCCTTGGTGATCCCTATAAATAGATGACCTTCTGCAAGATACAATATTAATCCTCTACACATTTGTGTATCCTTGCATAAAGGTTGGTCGTCATCTCAAAGTCCTTTTGGATTACGACTATTGAAAGACTTCACTTGAGGATCGTGAAGCACAGGTCGGAAGTAAAATTTCATCTTGTATCTTGGGTCGATTGAATATTATCAATCTTATCACGACCAAGATTTGATAGAAACTTCGTAAGGTAGATCTTGAATCGTAAACCCTAAAAGTTCCCAACGCATATTCACGAACTAGGTTTCATACTAACTTCGTCACGCGTTTTTAGGCTAGATCAATAAGCCCTGTTCAACATATCGATTTATATTAACCTTGACTTTAAGTCTAAAGGAAATCACAATTATATTCTTGTTTGATTACTTGGATACTTTTAGGCGTCCTGTTAGAGGCAGGGTAGTGCTAGTCTTCACGAAGGAAAGTGGAGCAACTCCTAGGCCTGTAAAGGACGTCAGCTAGGGGAATCAAGTACGTAGGCTACTGCGGGAGCCAAGAGACGTAGGAACACATTGGTAAATGAATTGCTTGTAGGGTGAATTCAGTCTCGATACAGTCTAGTTCGAAGTCTGAGAGTAGGCTAGCGTCTTTATATCGTTCATACTAAGAGTGTTCACATCTGGACGAGGTCCCAGGGTTTTTCATCTAGGTTTGTAGTTTCCTCGTTAACAAAATTCTGGAGTCTTGCGTTACTTTTCCCTTCCGCATTATATTGTCTCTGATCTATATAATAGAAGTAATTGCAAGTTTGTTGATTCATAACCTTTGAGTGAATACGTCTCTATTGAGATCTACGAGAACTACGTTCTTGTTAGGGTTCGGTTCTCTGAACTATACTCAGGTTGTTGTTTGTATATTGATTTGTGAGATCTTTCATTCAAGAAAACAAAAAGTTGGTGGTGTATCTCGGTATCCCCGCTTTTTCATTTGGTATCAGAGTCGGCAAACACCTTGCAAAAGACGTAACTGTCTGTGTTTGACGATTTCGTGAACTATGAACACACATTATGCGAATGTACATGTTCCACCAGTCTTTGATGGCACAAATTATATATGGTGGAAATCTGCTATGCGGTCGTTTCTACAATCTCGAGACTTTGACAGTTGGGTCTACGTGATTGATGGACACACCACCCACTCTCACTATAGGAGAAGGTGATGCTGCTATTACTCGCAATAAGAAACCAGGCGAGTATAATGAAAACGACAGAGCCAAAGCTAAACTTGAAGCTGATGCGCTTAACACCATCATTCACGCCATAACTCCTAATCTGCATCGTCATGTGGAAACATGTGAATTTGCTAAAGATGCTTGGGATATTTTGAAAACAGTATACGAAGGTAATACTGCGGAGAAAGAAGCAAGACTTCAAAATCTCATGTCTGACTGGGAAAATCTCCGAATGTCTGATGAAGATACCTTTACAGAATTTGAGCACAAGCTCTCT
>JAJJMA010077931.1:0-13109 GCA_023529015.1 Papaver nudicaule
GGTATTCCGATCTGATAATGCTACTGAGTATCTCCAAAAGTGTATGATTAAATTTTCAGCAGACCGTATAATTCATCAAACATCATGCTCGTATACCTCTAAACAAAATAGTGTCTCCGAGCTTAAGCACCGCCATCTCTTGGAAGTTGCTCGTACTCTCATGATTTCGATGAATGTTCCTAAATTGTTTTGGGCTGATGCTGTCTTGACAGAAAACTTTTTGATAAACCGTATTCCTACACCAGTGCTTGGAAAGAATTCTATGTTTTCTCTTTTATATCCAGAAATTTCCCCGTTTTCAGTTATACCACGAGTATTTGGGTGTGTGGCGTTTGTTCATGTTTTTGGTCCTAAGAGTCATGATAAACTTTCTCCAAGGTCGGCTAAATGTATTTTTATAGGTTATTCTCGTACTCAAAAAGGATACCGGTGTTACTGTCTTGTTACTCGTCGTTCTTATGTTAGTGCTGATGTCACTTTTTCTGAGTCCACTACGTATTTCTCACCTTCCGGTAATCTTATTGATTTGGATGTATTGGATGGTCGGCCGAAGAAAAACTCTACACCTTTGCCTACTCTTCCTATTCCAGATAGGTTTGTTTCTGATTTCATGGTTTCTCAGTCCAATCCGGTTTCCTTAGATCATCAGTCGGCACCAGTTGTCTCTAGTCCAGTCAATGTAAAACCTTCATTGAATAGTATCCCTGATGTTCCAAATTCAGCTCGTCCAAA
Organism: Papaver nudicaule; assembly: GCA_023529015.1. NCBI lineage: Eukaryota > Viridiplantae > Streptophyta > Magnoliopsida > Ranunculales > Papaveraceae > Papaver > Papaver nudicaule. The sequence continues at coordinate 733 of JAJJMA010077931.1, forward strand.
GCAGGTATACAAGCGATCGAAAGTGAGAAAAGTTTATTCATGGGAGCCCAAATCATCTTCTGATGCGGAGTCTGAAGTTCTAGTTACCCAACCAGCGACGTCGTCTCCTACCACTGATGACCTAGATGTGCCTATTGCCCACCGTAAGGGTGTTCGTTCATGTACAAAACACCCAATATCTGATGTTACGTCATATCATCGTTTTTCTCCTTCTTTATATTCTTTTGCTTTAGCCACGTCATCTGTTTCTATTCTGAAATCTCATGTGCAAACATTGAATATACCTGCGTGGAAGTTATCAATGGATGAAGAGATAGATGCTCTTGATCAAAATGAGACTTGGAAATACACCAAGTTACCACCGGGTAAGAAAACAGTTGGGTGTCGATAGGTGTACACCGTGAAATATCTTCCCGACGGTTCCGCTGAAAGGTTAAAAGCTCGTTTGGTTGCCAAGGGGTATACCCAAATGTATGGTATGGATTACGCTGAGACGTTTTCTCCCGTTGCTCGGTTGAATTCAGTTCATATACTCATTTATGTAGCGGTAAACCAAAATTGGTTGTTATATCAGCTTGATATTAAGAATGCATTCTTGCACGGTGATCTTCAAGATGAAGTATACATGGTGCAACCCCCAGGTTATGAAAAGAAAGGTGAGGACCATCTTGTTTTGCAAGCTGAAGAAAGCACTATATGGTTTGAAACAATCTCCTCGTGCTTGGTTTGATAAGTTTAGTGGTGTTATGGAAGATTATGGTTTCACTCGAGCAGTTTCTGATCATTCTGTATTTGTTCGACATTCTTCAGCTGGAAGCATTATTCTTGTTGTATATGTTGACGATATAATCATTACTGGAGGGAATTCTGAGGGTATATCCAAGTTGAAGCATTATCTAAGCCAAAATTTCCGTACGAAAGATTTGGGCATATTGCGCTGTTTCTTGGGAATAAAAGTTGCTCGTTCCAAGGTAGGTATAAGTCTTTCTCAACGGAAATATGATCTTGATCTTATTTCTGAGACGAGTCTTCTTGGTGTAAAGCTTGCTGACACCCCAATGGACCATTCAGTTAGGTTATGCAATGAACAAGGTGAACTGTTTGATGTTGGTCGGTAACGTAGGCTTGTTGGGAAGTTAATAAATCTGACTGTAACTCGTCCAGATATTACTTATGCAGTTGGTGTTGTCAGTCAGTTCATGCACGCGCCTCGGAAACCCTGCTTTGAGGTTGTTTGTCGAATTATCTGGTATCTTAAGAGTTCTCCTGGTCGTGGATTATTGTACAGGAGAAAGACTGACCCATCAACATTTGTAGGTTCAGTGGTGGGTTACTCCGACGCTGATTGGGCAGGAGATAAAGTAGACCGACGTTCAACCTCTGGTTATTGTACTTTTGTTGGCGGGAATCTAGTTACGTAGTAAGAAGCAACAAGTGGTGGCTAAGTCTAGTTGTGAAGCTGAATATTGAGCCATGTCTCACACTATTTGTGAAATGGTATGGGTTCAATCTCTACTAAGGGAAATGGGTGTTCGCGTTCCTGGACCTATGAAAATATTATGTGACAATTAATCTGAGAGATACATCATGAGCAATCCAGTTTTTAGTGAACGTACCAAACATATTGAAGTTGACTGCCATTTCATTCGTGAGAAGATGATAAGGAAACAGATTACTTGTCCGTATGTCAGATCCGAAGAACAATTGACAGACATACTTACCAAGCTTCTTCAATCTTCTTTGTTTTGTGGATTATGTAACAAGCTGGGCATTTTTGATCTATATGCTCCAACTTGAAGGGGGATGTTAGAGTTATTATAGGAATGTTAGAGTTATTATGTATACCTTGGTCTTCCTACATTTCAGGAATCTAGTTTTCTATGTTTAGATTTTTATGTTTAGACGTTTCTTGTAGGTTAAGATGTCTTCTATATATATATATATATGTGTGTGTGTGTGTGTGTGTGTGTGTGTGTGTGTGTGATGTAAAGAGGCTGCAGAATTATCTCTGCCTATTCTCTCTTTCTCTTCTCTTGTTTTCTATTTTCCTCGTGTTATGCCAAGTTTAACAATTGCCTTCACGCTATAAGTTGATCCTTGTGCCACTTGGTGCCATAGTATGGTTCTGGTAGATATAGTCAGCTAACTGGCTAATTATAATAGTTGGCAGGACCCAGTAGCTCAAAATTCTAAGCGACTCCTCTGTATTTTTGCTTGCGATACATTGGTGTTGTTCAATTCCTTAGATACTACACATCCATTGTTGGCATGCCTGTGTTGGATAATAAACATTCCATGTTACGAATTTTTTCGGTTACCACTTACGTGGGGTTAGCATAACACTTTTGTACTTTCTAAGCAACAGTGGGTTCACACACATCACATCGACCATAATTTTGTAATTGATAAAATAATGTGAGTTAAGATACATTTCGTCTTACATATTTTTGCAGTTGTTATGTCCCTGTGGAAAATAATTGGAGAACCAAAATTTTCCAGAGTTACAGTAAAACCTCTATATATTAATAACATACAAAATCCTAGTCTCAATTTGTAGAATCTTAATTTGTTTATCTCTATATACTAACAACCTCTATATATTAATAATTCATGCCTGCCAAGAAAATTAATATATGGAGGTTCTACTGTACAAAAATTAGTAGGTAGAAATTAGTTTCAACTAATTTTTGTGTATGTCGGAGCCGGGTATCTTTAGATTTAGCCAACCACTTTTTTTGTTAGTGTAGTATGATTTTAGTCATTATATGTTTTTGTGTAGTGTCTCTAACTGTGCAGATACTTGATGACATTATTGAATGAGATTCCAGTACTTAATTGAATCGATTGAATTTCTCAAGTATGGATTGAAAACTCCAGATAAAGGTTTTTCAAGCCTCATTCTCGATTTGAAATAACAATTCCGCCTTTGATAACTACAACTGAAACTGAAAAATAATTCAGATAATAAGTTTGTAACTTGTTATACCATGGGACAGACGTGTCAGCTATATGTAGGCTTCAAAATATGGATGATATAATTCCCTCACGTTCGCCTTTGCACCCACATCTAGAATCTTCTTCTTCGCAAGGATATGTGTACCCTAGTCAGGGTTTTTCTTCGACTTTACCAGTATTATCTTTGGAGGTTCAGAGTATTGATCCCATTATTGGAATAGTTGTTACAGTTCCATTATGGGATGTTGGTGGTGGAGAGGATCAACCATACAGTATGACCTATGCGCCCAGTGAGATACTTCAACAAAGGTGTAATGATTATCACACCCTCTTATGTTGATTTCAGAGGTGGCATCTCGATGAGTTGGCCAGATGGAAGTCTGGCAATTTCCTGGGGATGGACCTGTAAAATACGGGATTCACTATGGGATTAACTCCTCATCCTGATCCCACCCCCTTATCACACTCATCACACACGTAGTAAAGGCAGTAGAAGAAGAAGAGTCACCCTAGATAGAGCTAGTGGAAGAACCCTAAGCACCCCAAGCGGCGGCGGTCGCACTCACACCTCAGGTAAAAGTCACCCAAGCAGCACACACCCCTAATATTGTACGAGAAACTCAATATCAACAGGAGGATCCCATGAATGATTTTACTACTACATCAAGAGGATCCAATATTACTCCTTCGCCAAATTAGCGTGGTCCAAATGTTTATGAGTCTCCGACTTTACCTAGATCAAATGTCACCCCGGCGACTGCACCAGGCTCCTTGTACATGCCACATGATTTATCACCGTGGCGTGAAGGTGGTGTTTATATTCCTCAGGAACCTCAGCAGGGTTTCCGACCATATACCAATCCACCTGCTGTTAAGCCCGTACTTTATCAAGGTTATGGTCACCTCGGTCTTGGTGGTGGTGATTCTGATACATCTACAGTACCCGGTAGTTCTGCTGGCTCCCAAATGGAGATTGACTTTCATTCTCAACTTGACGATGTTGGGAGATTAACTGATATATTATTTGGGCAGAATATTTTCAGCCCGGCTGGCGGTGGTTGCGTATCGCGTATGGCCTGCTGTAGATCCAAATCAAGCAAGAAACTCTAGTGATTAGACTATGTAGTGTTTCCCCTTTAGGTTTTCTTCTTTTTATATGTAGTTTTCCTTGTTCAGTGAAAGTTTGCATGTGTAGCTTTCCTTCAATCAACGAAAGCGTGTGTCGCTTAGTTAACTATATTTGAACAAGGATCGTAAAATTACAACCATTTCACTAATACTTGCTCAATTACATAAAATTAAAATCCAAATGGACCGTACTTTGGCAACACCCTAAGGACATTGAAACAACCATCATAATGGAAAGACTTTCCATTATGGCGTACTTTCCATTCCTCTAACGCTGCACTAATGACTCCATAATTGGTTTGACCAATGATTCTCACTCGATGCTTTTGAATCACTATGTGCACAAACATTAATACCTTTTGATTGATCTTCCAGAAACGACCAGAGAAAGACTGTTTAGTACGACTTTTAATGTTTCCAGGATGCTCTTTCAAAAAATCTTCTAATATCTTACCCCATAAAGTTGGCCCCCTGATCTTCGTAGGTCTAACATCGATGCAGTCCATCGTTTATCGCACATAGTTCCTACAAATACATAAATGATCTTCTTTAGTGAACCTGAAATGATGATAGTGTGGTTCATACTGATGGGATCCTTCCATTTTCACTACAAAAACCAAACCGAAGATAGAAGGAATTGTGGAGAAGGTGTGAGTGAGTGAATGAGTTTGAAGTTGCTTATTTATAGGCGAAGTAATTAGAGTCGTTGGATCAATGGGATCTAACCAAGGCCTTTTCTATTGACCAATGGAAAAACCATCGATGTCGTTGGAAAAAACATCGAATCGATGCTTTTTCCATCGGTCGATAGAAAAAGTTTCCTACATGGCAAAGTTGCAGAAATGCAACTTTGTCATGCCATTTGGCACCATACTAGGTCAGTGGTGAGCGAAAACCACCTAATTTGGTGTTTGCTTACCCCATAAGGAGGGGCCTTAGAGTTGGAAAGAGAAGAACATGAAAGGATAAAGTGTAGAAGACTGACGCTGGAGGAGGCGAGCACATCCTAAAGAAACCATCCTATAAGTGACATTGTATGTCAAATCAATCAGTATAAGCAAATATATATACATCCTAAACAAGAGAGAAGAAAATCAAACTAACTTGAGCAAGCAAATAAGTGGAAAACACCATGAGTGGTTTGCTGGAGATCATGCTTGCGGATGCACAAGGCTTGCATAAGTCTGATACCATCGATAATTTATTATTACCTCCGTCCCACATAAATTGAGCTAATGGTTCTTCATTTTAGTCAATTTTTTAGGCTAAAATGAAAACCAACTAGCTCAATTTATATGGGACGGAGGGAGTATATCGCTTCTTTCTTCTTTCTCCATTTCTCATATTCTCTGCCTATTTATCAACTGTCTATTTTTCCTGGTTAATTTTGGGTCCATGAATATTTTGTTGGCCCCATATAATAAGTTTGGGTAATTTTGAGTAAAATCAAAACCCTATTATAAAAAACGGTATGTTTCACCCCTCCCTCATTAGTGGTTAATTAGTTATTTAAATGCAAAACAAGATTAACTAGTGTTAATTCATATGTAAATAAAATTATATGATTTGGATTAAATCATGTCTAGAAATATGGAAAAAAAAACTTTCCGAAAATCATGAATTTGGGATACCTTGAATCGGCGTATATATATAGAAAAATATGCCGATTATATTCGTGTTTTTGGTGTTGTAGCAGAATCGGTGTATATAAATACAGAAATACGCCGATTATATTTTCTCTTCCCAAGATTTAAAACAAATCAATCGGTGCACATATACACATTTAGTAGCCTATTAAATGCTTTTAGAGGTAAAAAATTATTGAAGTATAATCGGTCTACATTAATGCATATAAAGGCCGACTATGTGCAAACAAATAGACAAGAGATGTAGATATGTGAGCATAATTAATCGGTGTATTCCAACACAATCATCCAACGATTCATGAAAAATGGATTTTTCATGAAGTTAATTATCGGTTTTGGAAACCAAAATTATCGAACGGTTATACTCTGTGACAAATTTATGAGTAAATTTACAGAGAATCGTTGGATGTAAATACCTTCATAAACCGATTATGGCAATAAAAACTGACATAAATCTAAGGACACAACTTTCATTCATTCACATCTACTAACAACCAAACTTCAAATCCGACACAAATATACCAAATAAGTTTAAAGTCGACACAGCCAAAGTTAAACAACATAACGAAAAATGTTTTAAGTCAACACAACCATAGATAAACAAGTGTTTTCGAACAATTTAGAGTTTAACCACGACCACGACCGCTTCCACCACCGCGACCTCCACGAGCACTACTACCACCACGAACTTTTTTAGTCGGTGGTGCTTCTTGTGTAACCTCACCACTATCACCTCCACGTCCTCCATTATCACTACCACCACCACGTTGTCGTTTAGGTCGTGCTTCTGGTGCATCCTCATTACCTCCGCTTGTTGAAGCTTGTTTTCCCCTTGTATTGCGATATGGCCTCTCCGGTGGTTGTTGATCTGTTCGATAAAGCTTTCCTCGTCTAGGGTTCTCAAGGTTCAATAAGCAATCAAGAAGTGTCTCACAAATCCTCTTAGTCCTGTTATCCATAATCCTTTTGCAATTTCTCCTTGTACGTCCTTGATCATCCTGTCGACTCGAGGTCTCTGTTTTGATTCATACATAATATATTGTTAATAATGAATGATTAAACATAATAGAACAGAAGCAGGTACTTATATATAAATCGACGGATTTTTGTGGGTCATCAAGCAACTTTATATGGCCAATGCGTATGACACAAGGATGAGAAATATTCTTGTACCAGTCCATATAATCAGGGGTGACCCAATCTTCTGGCGTCGAAGGATCGGTTGAAGCGGCATGCAACCCAATGAAATGATCACTTATGTTATACCAATCATCGGATATACAAGGAGGCTTGTGAACAACTTCAATTGAATTATTATAGCCCACATATTTTTGTATGTCTAATTCACCCGATTACTAGTATTGTTGTCTAGGTATTTTTTGTACACCACCACATTAACGGGTCATTCTCGTCGGGTTGTAGAAAATATATTCGGTGGGGTGCCACAATGGACCAAAATACCTTTGTTCCCGGCTACGAAAGACCTCTTTTCCATCGGCTCTCCTTTCAATGTAAGGATCGATTAAACATCAACGACGGTCAAGTTGTCCAATCGAGTCCTCAAAGTAGTCAAACTTTGCTCAGCGTGGATGGGATTGCCTTTGTAGATGTATTTACTTCCTAGATAACGAGGACCTTCACCTTTTTCTCAATCAGGATTCAATTCGGCCCTTTCGGCAAACTCTGGGAAGTGAAAATATATCCACGCCTATAAGTGAAACATAGGAGTATAAGATACTAAATATACTAGTACAAATGGGATGATGAAAACTAAATCTACTTGGATTACTTGAAGTAGAGAGAAATCCACTGCGATTTGATCTGTATGCACCCTGGAAGCCTTTCTCATCCCCTTTAACAAGAATGCAAGACACCTAGTTCCCCATGAGATCTCATTCAACTTATCCAAGTCACCCAACAAATTCACATAGGAGGTGGTTATCCGAGAACCCGAAGTGTCCGGGAAGATGACACATCCTAAGAGGTAGAGAATGTATGCAGTAGCTATTGCACTGATCTACGGCTCTTCCAACTTACCTTCCTTATGAAGCTTCAGAGTCCCCTTGAATTGTTACCTCAAAGATTTCAAATGGAATATCTTATGCGTCGTATCACTAACCAACATCTCTGAATCAGTTTTCGCCGAGCCTCAACCCTATTTGGCTTTGGTAAAAGCATGGATAATCCTTCTCCCCGTAATACCTCTCAACGAAGGCATAAATTAGTGGGTTGTCATATCCAATTTGAGAATTTACAATGGCAGGATACAACCTCGACTTCTTGACGATATCGACTACTTGAGGGGGCTTCACCGCTAGCTAACCGTACATGCAATGCTTCTAGATTCTCGGGGCGTTCACCTACCTTTTCAAGGGCCATTCACGCATTTTTTTCGCTGACGATTGGTGTTTGAGAAGACGGATTGCATTTTCGTGCTCCTAAAACATATCAATGGTCAATAACAAGAAACAACGCTATCGTGGATCAATGAAAAAAAAACTAAATATAAAAGGTTTGAGATTATTACAATGGTTCTGTAGACAATATTGGGACAACTAATCTCGTACCCCCATAAAATGGCCCCTCCATCTTCAGGCGTTCAAAACTTAGGGTCAGCTAGCATGCATCTGCTCTGGTTTTGGTAAGTAACTCCTCATTTGTTTCTTAGCCTTCTTCTCTTCTTCACCCTCATTTACTTCAGAATCTTTTTCAACATTCTCTTTTCCACCCTCTGGTTGTAGTGGTTCCTCGACACCTTCCACCATTGATACAATTGGTTGTAGTGGTGGTTGTTGCTGTACAACACCTTCCACTAGAGCAATTGGTTGGTGTGGTGATTGTGGTGGTTGTAGTGGTGGTAGTGGTTGTGGTGGTCATGGTGGTCGTGCAGCCGGTACAATTGTAAGTTGGAGTGATCCTGCTTCTTCTAATGTAACTTCATCGTCATCTTGTACTTTAGAATCATTTTCAACATTTTCTTCATCTTCATCTGGTATTTCTTCATCTTCATCTTCATCTGGTAGTGTGTCCAGGTTTGGTTGATCGACAACGAGCTTTTTACCACCTTTACGACTAGCCGCACTCAATTTCTTACCACCCTATCGACTAGGACCCAAGCTAGAAGGTTGAACGTTAGGATTTACTACAAGATCAAGTTTCCTCTTTTTTACAGAATCCCTACCCTCACCCTGGGGCGTGGTGGCTTTCGCAGTGTCCTTATAGCACAAAACAAGAAACAAATTAACAGTTAGACAAATAATAATTGTCTCGCAAAAGCAAAAACATAAACTGATTATTGACAGAAGAAAAAAAAAACGGGGGACATGGGTGTAAACAAAAGCCGATTATTATTAGTCAGAAAAAATAATCGGCTTTTGTTCATGTCTACAACTAACGATTATAGTTAAAAAAACTTACAGAAACATTAAGATTTTTCCCCTAACTTAATCGGCTGACAAAAGCATAAAAAAACGGTGGACATTGTTGTCAACATAAACCGATTAAGATTTCTGGCAGAAAGTAGTTGTCTTTTGATCATTGTTACAACCAACGATCATAATAAAAAAACTTAAGGAATTTTCAGAATTGTAACCTAAGTTTATCGGCTCTACATAACCCTTATAAAGACCGATTAACTACAATACATAATTGAGAATCAATTGAATCTAATCGTCTTAAGTAACAAAAAATATCAATCGATTTAACTATATAATCAATTAATGGTTGTCGGCTTACTTAACACAAATATGAAACGATTAATTTGAGACAAAAATTGTTGGTTGATTAAATCAACTTGCAACGATTATGCCCTAGAATTAGAATAGACAAATATCAAAATTTTGAGGGAATAATTGGTGCATAAATAACTCAAATAGGAACGATTAAAATTAATCATTTTATGAACTAACATACATATCATGATTCTTGTTTCTATTTACCGAAGTTCGACAAGGCAATTAACATATAACGATTCTGGGAAAACTTTGCAGACAGTTGGTTTTTAAATCTTTGATTTCGAGTGAAAAATCGACTAAAACACTAATGGGTTAGTTTAAATGTCCGATTTTCGTTATAACATCTTCTCAATTTTAAGAGCTTTAGCTTCTTCTTTACTCACGTTTTTAGATTTCGGCGTTGACAACGAAGTATCATAAACTTTAGTTATATTGATTCCTGATGGATTGAAGGTTTTATGATTTGGTCCCTTATTTTTGGTTCTTTCCATCGTCGTTATATAGAATTAATCGTGAGATTTTTTTCTTTGAATTGTCGTTGTTTTTGGTTTGACATAGTTTTGAAAATGAAGAGGCAAAGGAAGTAGAAGAAAAAAAAAAAAAACATGTTAATGTTTTAGAAATGACATTTAGATTATCAAATTAGAATTTTAATTAAAAGTTATTGTGGTGGCATTTAGGTACTTTCACCACATTTTAGTTATCCCATATCTGACTCAAGTAGATGGGATTAAATTTTATGGACCAAAAAAATATTCATGGCCCCAAAATTGGCCAGGCTATTTTTACACCAATTAACAGGGGTGTATTCAATCAGGAGTTATACGGATGATAATGCATTTTCATTTGCCGGAATCCAGAGAATTAATATAGAATCTTGAAAGGAGTCTTGCGGAATATAATAGATTATAAAAGTAAGGAATCATAAAGATTTCTAAAAATAAAAATGATTATAAAAGATATGAATAACTATTATAATGAGTATAATCCGCGCCGTAATGGCACGACATTGATGTATAAATTGTAATTTTGCCTAGGAATTTTTGTCGTGGCGGTGGTGGTGGCGGGGCGATACTAGTGATTGCCGTGGACGTATATGTGATGTTGGTGTGGAGGTGGAGGTGGTAACGGTGGTGCTGGTGCTGGTGATGGTGGTGGCAGAGGTGGTAAGGGCGGTGACAATGGTGTTGGTGGTGGCGGTTGTGGCGGCTGTGACAATGGTGTTGGTGGTGGCGGAGGTCGTTTGGTGTTGGCGGAGGTAGTCGGGTCACAATGGTATTGGTGGTGGATGTGGACGTAGTGCTGCTTATGGTGGTGGAGGTGGTTGTGGCACAAACCCTAATTTATTAGCAAAAAATGAAAATCCATAAGTTTCCGCAAAAGTCTTGTGCCTTGGGTTAAGATTTGTAAAAGAACATAATGTATATATTTTGCCTTGTCGTATCCACAAGATTCCACAAAAGTCTTGGGTCATTAACTTTCCACAAAAATCAATTTGAGTTGGAAACCTCGGATTGTTATGGAGTTTAATATCCATTAAATTGAATACCTTGGAAAATAAAGGAATCCTGATAAGTTTATATTGAATACCATGGAAATTTCGGGAGTCTTAATTATCCAAAAAAATCCCGATTGAATACACCCCTGTAAATTTTTGTTCCTGAATCTATAGTCTAACTAGAGTTAATTTTGATTTCAGGGAAAATAGATCTATGTTACGATTCAATACATAAACCCAAAATTGGGGAGCTCGGTTGCCAAAAGTTGGTACCTGTTCTTTAATAGTATTACGAAAATTGCATGGACAACGAAAGAGCAAGATCAGGGAAATAGAGTTTTTTGAAAGTTTTATGTAGTTGATAGCCCATGTAGAACTATGTGAATGAGCATCCAATCTATTGTTGATGGCAGGAAAATAGAGTCAACTTGTAATTTTTCATAGCTAAAGTGCCGAGTAATCTAAATTCAAGCAGGGTGGCTTTTAATTTTAATTAATTAATGAAAATTAGGTAGATGGTCAAGCTTAGAAAGATTCCAAGCACAATGGATACCAGTAAGTCATATTATGAAATTAGAAAAGGTGTGGCTAAGTAAAACAAAATACAGTAAATCTTACGAAAAGGTAAAGAGGCAGCTAAATAATTTTTAGATGTAACTTTTACAACTGTTGGAAAATATGCGTTTCGGTTTCTCGAAAATCGTTAGGATTCGACAAGCATAAATATTTACAAACGGAAAAGTTAGAAAGACTTATGAATTGGTAATGGAGGCAAGGTACTCCTCTTTCTTTGTGATAACTCAATTTTCAAAGAACAACTTGAAGTAATCCATATCAGCATAGCCGTATTTTCTAGTCCAAATCGCTGGCTATGTTTGTTGCTTTAGTTGAAACAAGTTGCACTGTGTGGGCTTTATGTCAATTAATGAAACAGGCACATATAAGAAAATCTTCAGTCACTGTTGTACCCAATCTTATATGCATTTGCATGATTGCCTGGAACTCTAAAAGTACATTCATGTTGGAAATTTGAATAGAAATTAAGTTTAGCTTAGTTACAACATTTTGTGAAGGGTTGTGTCTATTCATAAAATCCTTCCACTTAGAATTTGAATCATCGTATCCTAAGGGCTATGACTCTTCCTAAGGGATATGACTCTTCCAAAGGGGTACAACTATTCATGAAGAGACTCTATGATGTTTCCCAAGAGTCACCAATCATGTATATAAACCCCACTCTTGATTCATTGTAGCATGTGAAAAACATGAGTTATAAGATGAGAAAACCATTAAGAAAAGGTGGAATGGGAAGAGAAACATAGAGAAAAAAAAAGAGGAGAAGAAAACTAAGTAGACGTGCTTAGAGTTTTTCTTAAGGAGTTTGTGCTACATCAATTCGCGTTCGTTATTGGTGAT